>QANZ01033354.1:11901-48624 GCA_003254925.1 Chamaecrista fasciculata
ATCTTTTGGGAAGATTTGATCTTCCAATTTGATTCTCCAAGATTGCATTTGAATTCAAATTATAATATTAAGGTAATATTATAATTAGGAATTCAAGTCCTAAAATTATGATATTATTGTAATCTCATAATTTAATAATTTGATAATCACATAATTTAGGGATTCCCTAATTTTAATTATCAAAACCTCAAACCCTATATATATGAAGAGCTAAAGTCGACTTTATAGTGAAGCCTCATGTACTCTTGGAATTTCGACTTTCCTTAGCTTATTCACAAGAGCAAAATCGGTTTTGAGTCTTGGTGAAGAGAGAGAGAAAACACAACCCTAGTTTTCCTAGAGAGAGAAAGTGGCGCAAACCTAAAAGGAGTTTTAGGGTTTGTGACAAGGTTGTGTGAGATCAAGAATAAGATTCTTGATCATAGGCGCCATCTGTTCTTGGGAGTTCAAGAATTGTTCTTGAATTCAAGAACACCGTAGATAAGGTCCCTGGTTCACTTGGAGAAGTGAAGGAGGCTAGCACCTAGGCATCTCCAAAACTGCTCGTGTGGATCACCGGCGGAGGGAGCACACTCGGAGTGGACTCCTCAGCATCGTAAGACACTAAGTCGCCGATTGATTTGGGTAAAATTCTAGTCCTTTTACTGATACAGATCCATATAGCGGATCCTTGGGAAGAAATCACTATGCGCATATTCTGTTTTGTTTAAATTTTTAAATTTATACCTGCTTCCGCTGCGCTGTGTGCGTGGTGATTCCCCAACAGGTCACACATGAGCAGGATCAGGACACCGTTTAAAAAGGACACGAATTAGGGTTGATTCGTGGGTCACTCCGGTGGCACGATTTAAGACACAGCGAAATGTCTGGGACATTAAGTCTTGTCTTAATTAATCTACAGTTGTGAAATATTTAAATTTGTGGGACAAGTTTAAATATAATAATTGTTAAATGATTAATGGGGATTAATTATTTACAATTAAAATATCAGGGAAACTAAATCAGATAAGATTCCTAAAAGTTAGGAAATTATTGATTTATAAAATTCCCCAATATATATATGACGGTGGCGCCTCATGGGATGAATTTAGATTAATAAAATTGTTTTATTAATTTAATTCATGAATTTGAATTCAAAAGATTTGATGGAGATATCAAAAGATTTGAATTCAAATAGATTTGGTGAGATCTCAAATCAGGATCTTTGGTGAACCATGACTTCCTAAGAGTTGGGAAGGTTTTTGATTTATAAAATTCCAAAGATAATATAAGGGAGCATGGCGCCATCTTGGTGGATCTTTAGGGGAGATTTGATCTCTCATTTGATTCTCTAAGATTACGATTTGAATTTAAATTAAATATTATGGTAATATTTTGATTGTAAATTCAATTCATGAAGCCATATTATTATAATTTAGAATTATAATAATGCTCTAAATATAATTATAAGAAACCCTAGGCTAGGCGCCTAAGGGTAAGAGAGAGAGCTCATTTGTGATTTTTGTCTTCCTCCTTGTAGAGAGAGATAGAAAATCGCCATTCTCAAAAAACCTAGCTTTCCAAGTGAGGAAAAATTTTGGCTCTCAAGAGTTGAGAGAGGAAAAATCGAGTTTGCCTAAGGAGTTAGGAAATTCAATTTGAGGTTACCAAAATTAGGGTTTGTGAGATAAGGAAAAACAAGAAGGAGTTCTTGTTGGGGCTTTCCTTTTTGCGCCACCTTGTTTGATTCAAGAAGGAGTTATTGAAGTCAAAGTCACTGTAGATTGGTCCCTGGTTCTTTTGGAGAAAAGAACGGAAGGCTAGCACCTTGGTGCCCGAGAAACTGTTCGTGTGGATCACCGGCAGAGGGAGAACGCCGTGAGTGGACTCCTAGGACACGCCTTGTACAACCAACCGATTGAAACTCGTGAGGTATACCACTATCTTAACAGGTTTTAAATTCTACTAGAAGATCCGTTCGGGAATTTTAGGACTTGGCGCGTTTTTATTTTAATTTTATATTTGCTTCCGCTGCGTTAGGCGCCTAGAATTCCCAACACTAAGTGTGGGGGAGTTGATCGAGCCAGTTTATACCATGATATCTAGAGGTCTTTGGATGTATTTTGTGATGTTTTATAACCTATATTGGGTGTTTTAGGCCTCTAGATATGATAATTGTTGCATTGAGATCATAATTGCATTTTGGTCATTTTATCGATTTTTAGTGTAATTCTCTCATGTTTTAAATGTTTAATTATATCTTGAGGTTTTACATGTTTATCTCAGTGTAATTGTAAGTTTTTAGGAGCCAAAGACCCAAGGATTGAAGTGGAAGAAGGCCGGGATCGAAGCGGAATGAAGTCGGGAGCAAAACGAAGGCAAAACACCATTATTTTAGACTAGGCCGTTGGAAAGCCTCCTCTTACCTTGACAGCTTTCCAACGGCCTCAATTACAGCGCCTTAGGCTGTTGGTCCGCCGCCATGCACAGTAGCGGCTTTCCAACGACCTTGTCGCGATTTTTCATGCTGATTTCGTATTTTTGAAAACCCAACCCGATCTTTCACTCATTTTACCCGAAACTAAACCCTAAGGACTCGAAATATTGTTCCTAAATCGACCCAACTCATCATTTAACATATATCCACCTAAAACCCTCATTCACACATCATTCTCACCTCACCAAGCCTCCAACTCGTCCCTCTACTTCTCCACTTCGTCTCCTTCATTCTCAACCACCCTCCATGGCCGAAACTGAGGTTTGGGAGTGCAGCTCCGGCGTCTCTTCACCAATGGTTGGCTAAGAACCTTGCTTGGAGTGTGGATGATGAAGCTAGAGCACCGGAGTCTATCGTCTAGGGAGTTTTTCTTAGTTTATCGTCTTGTCTATTTGGGATTCTAGTTTAGTTGTTTAACTTAACTTAGATTTCTGATGTAGTTGATGATATTGATTATGTTCTCTGAGTTTGTTCTTGATTATTTCACATTTGACTCTATAATCGATACTCTTTGTTGTTAAGCTCCTATGAAGCATGGACACTGACACGGACACGGGACACGACACGGACACGGACACAGCGACACGCCAAACTCTCAAAATTACATGACACGACACGGCATATATTTATATATATAAATAATTAAATATTCATAATTTTTAATGAAAAATTTAAAAATTACAATTTTTATTCATAATATATGTCATATCAATTATTATTATCTCTTTTATGTCATGTTAAAGTTACAAAAAACTGATTTATATTCTAAAATTTATGAATATGTGTCGTGTCGGTGTCGTACGGGTGTCGGACACTGACACGTGTCTGACACGGCGACACGCCCTCAAAATGAAGTGTCCATGCTTCCTAGTTAAGCTCTATCGTGATAGTGTTGATTGTGATAATCTTAATTGATGGTTGTTTAATTGTCAATTGGACTAGCTCTAGGAACTATCTTGACTTAATTGAGATGTGGATTAGTTGATTAGGTTGATTAGTCACTTGTTTAAGAGCTAATTAATTGGGTTAATTAATCTTTTCTATGAGTTTTCATGGCAACGTCAATTTGGACCCTGAGTATGAATTTCCTATATCATTTGTGGTGCAATGATAGCTTAGTCATCCGATAACTCCAAGTATTTCTCCATTTTTTATCCACTTTCATAGTTTTGTCTCGTATTCAGTTTAGTCCCTTATTCATAGTTTTGCTTTAATTCTTAAACAAATACACTTTTACCGGCATTTCTTAGTTTGTTTAAAATTTTTAAAGCCAAATCGATCATTTCTTGTGCCTTGAATCGCTCGTACTCCACATTCGGGGAGTCCCTAAGAGAATACGACCTAGCGAGTATCATTATACTACATATTTAGTCGATCTTTTTGGTGCGCATTGCGACGTGCGCGATCACTTGGGTACTCATGGGCCCGCATAAATCACTATGTATGATTCCCAATAAGTCAGACGCTCTTTCACTGTGGCCAGTGAAAGGCGCCTTTGTCATCTTTCCAAGTAAACAGGATTCGCAAGCGTCATATGATTCAAAATCAAATGAGCTTAGAAGTCCATCTTTATGGAGCTTCTCTAGGCGTTTCTCGTTTATATGGCCTAAACGACAATGCCAAACGTATGTAGGATTAGATTCGCTAATCTTAATCCTTTTCGTATCAATGTTATAGATATCGTTATTACGTTGTTGTTCCAATTTTAAGATGTAGTGATTATCTTGCAGATCACCATAAGCAAATAACACATCATCTTTGTAAATCGAACACCTAGCATTCCCATTCACACAAGTAAATCCTTCCTTATCCAAATAAGAAAGTGAAATAATGTTTGAACATAAAGACGGTACGTAATAACAATTGTTCAAAACAAATATAAGCCCAGAGGGCAATACAAGCTCGTATGTTCCTACAGCAACAGCAGCAACCCTTGCTCCATTGCCCACTCGTAGGTCCACCTCGCCCCTGTCCAGCTTCCTACTATCTCTAAGACCCTGCACATTTGTACAAATGTGAGAACCACATGCAGTATCTAATACCCAAGTGGTTGTAGAAAAATGAACACCTATAACATAGATACCTGAAGTAGAGGCCTCAACGACCTTCTTTTGCTTCTTCAGATCTTCCATATACAGTTTGCAATTCCTCTTCTAATGTCCAGGCTTCTGGCAGAAAAAGCAAACTGTATCCTTGGCGGGCTTTGCCTTCTTGGTAGGTTGTGGGTTGGGCCTGGGCGCTGGTTTGGTCTCACCAACCACGTCCTTTCCCTTCCTCTTTCCTTTGCCCTTCCCCTTCCCCTTGTTGTTCTGAACCAAGAAGACCATGCTAGGCGCCTTCTTAATGGATGCCTCAGCAGTCTTGAGCATCCCATGCAGTTCAGAAACGAATTTCTCCATGTCATTCATGTTGAAGTTCATGATGAACTGGTCATAACTTCTGGGCAGCGAGTTCAGGATCAAATCCATCGCAAGCTCCGGTGCAATGGGAAATCCCAGCCTACCAAGGTGATCTATGTACCCCTTCATCCTCAAGACGTGGGTACTCACAGATGCACCTTCAGCCATCTTGCAAGAGTGCAGAGCCTTCGTGGTCTCAAACCTCTCTTGTCGTGCCTGTTGTTGGAACATTTCCCTGAGATGTGTAACCATCTCATAGGCCCCCATGTTCTCCATGTTCTTTTGGATCTCGGGAACCATGGTGGCCAACATCAAGCAAGCAACATCCACAGAGTCATTGACATGCTTCTCATAAGCATCTCTCTGAGCTCTTGGAGCGTTGGCTGCAGGCTGTGCGGGAATGGGGTTTTCCAGGATTTACAGCTTCCTTTCCTGGGTGAGAACAATTCTCACATTTCGGAACCAGTCAAGGAAGTTAGTCCCAGTCAATTTATCCTTCTCAAGGATAGATCGCAGTGACAGTGTTGAACTAGTAGTTGCCATATGATTCTACAATTTAAGATATGAAAGTTGATTAGCAAAATAATATATCCACCATTTTATAAAACCTAGTAAAATTTATTATTAGTGGCTAAGACCCATATTTCACCAAAGTTTACCGTCGCGGAGGGCGATCATGCACCCTTTGGTTATTTAGGTAGGTAACTCTTTACCAATCACATATCATGTGACTCTTAGATCTTTATGGGACTGTATCATCATATGATACTTATTATGGCATGTTTATCCCATCAAATGCCTTGAGGTCCAAATCCGATTTGATAACCCCATTAAGTCACACAATAAAACTTGTGAATGGCTAGGCTCAAAACAACGAGGCCGAAGCCCAACCTCATATCATCAAGGCCCACTAAACACGTGTCGCGGAGGGCGATCACCGCACTCAGCAAACCAATACTTCAACGAGGCATTGCGTTGAATCTCCCATTCACCCGTGTCTCCTCAAGGTCAAGGTAGATACGTGTCGCGGAGGGCGATCACCGCACTACGATGAACAAGATTTTAACAGGGTGTTTTATTGATGGGATTAAAACTTAAGATTTTTAAAAGGGTTCAATTTTTAATGTTCCGTTTTAGTTCAATTTTAAACTGATTTTAAAATTAAACGAGTGTGCCAAGTGTTTATTTCCCCATGTATCTCATACATATAAACACATGCACGGACTTTGTATCTCATACAAAATCCTACGCTCGTATCGTATACGTAATTGTAGCGTAAAATAAAATTGCATGTTAAAACTCACACCCCTAGGCATACATCTAGCGCATTGCATCTCATACAAAATACTAAATGCATAAAACACACCGCGTTTAGATATGACTCATCTACCCTATAATCCTCTCAAGCCAATGAGGGAATTTTTCTAAAAAGAAACTAAAAATTACATTGGGAAAAACCTCAGTTACATTGAGTATAAACAAAATGTAATATTACATCGGAATATAGGGAGACGACACGCAGACCGTATTTACCAAAAATCCTAGAGCCATATCCAACACCATATAAAACATATATGAACAATTCACATATTAATATATCAAACATGGCATACAATAACACATACAAAAAACGATTTTTCCAAATGTGTTCAATTAGGGTTTGTGCAATTTTAACATGCCTTTCTTGAAAAATTAAGCCTAGTATCAATAATTATAGAATTCAAGAATCTCATTCAAGAATTCAAATTATTGACCCAATTTTTTTTTAAAATTCATAATTTTAATAAATTTTCGGCCACCCCACAATAATTATAATTAAAACAATTCTAATTATAATTATATAGGAATTTCGACCAAAGGCTTAAAATTCAAGAACAATTTTCCAAATCAATCCAATTGATTTCCTATGTATCATATACATATAATTTGCACCAATTCCATAGATTAAGTTTTTAAAGAAAACTTTCGGTGGATTTTCGCAAATTCAAACATACGATTGAAAGCGGTAAACAAACATCATACATCACATGTACAATCACCAAAACCAGTAATAAACCCAAAACCAGCGTGGCTCTGATACTATTGTTGGGAAATCACAAGGGACCAAAGTGCGCAGCGGAAGCGAAAATCATAAAAATTAAATTATAAAACTTGGCGCAAAGGCTTGTGATTTCCTACAGGATCCACCGTTTGAATTTAAATCGGTAAAGGAAGAAGTATACTTCAAAATTTCAATCGGTCCGGTTGAATGGTGCGATTCCGAGAAGTCCACTCCAAGCGTCCTTCCTCTACCGGTAATCCACACGAACAGTTTGCTGACACCAAGGTGCTAGCCTTCAGTTCTTTTCTCCAAAAGAACTCGAGACTCCAATCTAGGTTCTTGGTGATCAAGAACAATTCTTGAACCAAGAATGATGAGTGGCGCAAGAACACAAGAACCCTTTCTTGTTTTCTCTCTCAAAACCCTAGCCTTTTGGGACAACTCGAATTCTCTCTCACTCTTGGAGAAGTTTGACTTTCTCTCTCTAGGATTAGGGTTAGTCGACTTTTGCTCTCTTGTCTCACAAGAAGTCAAAAACTCACTTGTTTGTATGTGCTATGCTAAAGTCGACTTGCCTGTTTTTTTTTTTATATAGTTTGGGAGTTTGATAATTATAATTAGGGTTTCCCTAATTATATATAATTGAATATCAAATTAGAAAATTATGATATTACAATAATATCACAATTTTAGGACTTGAATTCTTAATTAAAATATTACCTTAATATCTTAATTTGAATTCAAAATGCAATCTTTGAGAATCAAATGGAAGATCAAATCTTCCCTTGGACCCACTCAAGAATGCGCCAACTCCCCCTATTTTTCCTTGAAATTTAATAAATCAAAATAACAATCCTAACTCTTATTAGGAAGTTATAACCAACTCATTATCTTCCAACAATATTGAATTAAAATATTACCCTAATATCTTTAATTCAAATTTTGAATCTTGAAATCAAGATCATATCTTGAATTCAAATTCATGACTTTAGTTAACAAAACATTTTCATTAATTAAAATACCTTTGTATGAGGCGCCACCCTCAACCCTAATTCTCTTAATATTAGTGAATTTAATAAATCAATAATCTCCTAACTTTTAGGCATCTTATCTGATTTATTATTCCCTAATATTATAATTGTAAATAGATTAATCCAATTAACTATTTAACAATTAATATATTTAAACTTGTCCCACAAATTTAAATATCTCAATCGTAGATTTAATTTAAGACAAGACTTCATGTCCCAGACATTTTAGTTATGTCTTAAATTGTGTCACCGTAGTGACACACGAATTAACCCTAATTCGTGTCTCTTTAAGCGGTGTCTAGATCCTGCTCATGTGTGACCCAGCAGGCCTCACGTGAAGCTGGCCGCAAGTCATCTCTATGACTCACAAGTCGAGAGCGGACTCTAGCAAGCCATCACGAATACCCAAAACACGTGAGTTATCGTTTTATCAAAAACCGATTTAACCTTAGTACCACCTTGTCATAGACCCTATTGTCACACGATATCTTGGTTCTGGATAAGGCACGGGAAAGTCATCCTTAATCCAAACCACAACTTTCTCGATTTCCTGAGTTAGTCCCATTTTCCTGAGTGGCCACTCTTTCCTTGGACAGACTCATCGAGGGCGCCAGTTAGATATCTCTCATCTCTATGAGGGACAAAATTCCATCTTGGTCAACCACATTCCTCAGCACTATAATCAACCAAACCCGTACATAGCCTGTATGGCTACCCTGCTACGGGAAACGTTGGACTAGGCCAAAGTTCGACAACTACAATGCCGGAATAGTCAAGACCTCAGGTCTAAGGCATCGTGACAGGTGTACAGGAGAGGCTAGCTAATGACTAAACCCATGCACGACTCTCCGGGTCGGTCCAGCAACTTGTAACCCCTTACATAATTGCACCATGACTCTCGTAAAGCATCTAGTGCATGTATCTCTATACACCGAGGTCATGCTGGTCTTAGTTCATTTCAAGTTCCCACTTGAATGAGCGACCAGGGACAGATTTAGATTAATTATCCTATAATTAATCAAGGACGCTATCATAGTAAATATGCTAATAATATGATAACAACATAATTTATCAACTATAAATTAATCAAACATATGTTCAAAACATATACATAAAATGATTGGCCCTAGGGCACAATCTCCAACAATTATAACTTATTGTTGCAATAAATTGTTCAAATGCAACGTAACACTCTTGTGATTATGATATATATGTCGTGTACTGCATGTACTAACACTCTCATTATGTTATTATATATGTTGGGAACACAACACAATAGAACGTGCAAAGCAAGGAAGTTTATTGCTTTAGTCTCTAAATGTGTACGACAAAAGAAGATTAATATAAATAAATTTATAGACATTGGGACGTAATTCGATTTCATATGAGAAAAATGTATTTTGAATGAGCCAAATCGAAGTTTTCTAAAGATGCAAACGACACATTTTCATAGAATTGCATAGTGTTGATTCATGCACCATGGCAATTCAACGTGGCACATGGCTAGGGATGCACATATCAAAAGTTGCATATTGAGTTCAAAATGCATGCACTCTACAAATCTTTCAAAATTCAATATTTCGTTTCATGTGCCGTGACAATATGTCATGGTATCCTCATCAAAGCACATAGGTGAAAAGTTACTTAAAAACTTGAAATTGCACAATCTCACACAAAAGCTTAAAAACTAGTCATGCATCGTGACAATGCACCATGGCACATGACTGGGACACGACAACAAACCTCGCATATAAATAGAGCCTCCTTCATTCACTTCAAATCATCCTTCATTCACCCCATTCTCTTCGTCCTTCACACACCTTCATCTTCCCTCTTCATCACCATTTTCCATTTTCCAACTATGACCAGCTAAATTCCTTAACCCAAAGGAGAGTCTAATGTTAATGGAGGTCAGAGCTTGAATAATCGATTAGAGAGTTTTTATCATATTTTTCTGTAGTTTTAATTTGGGTTTTAATTATCTTGATTAAATAAAATTTTTCGTTATCTGTAAACATTTTTTACGTTAGTTTAAAAGATTGCTTTTTATTGTTTATTCGCCTCTTCTAGTTATAATTATTTAGAATTTGTCTCTTCTACATAGCATACATAATAAAGATAAAGAGTGACTACTATACAACATCAGTTTGTAGTTGACAAATCTTTTCACTTTATTAATGCGTTGTTCCTACGAAGATACTTCTTCTCCTACTAAGCAAGAGCGAAACTCCACAAACCATTATTGGTCGTATGTTGTGTTTGTATCCAAAGTACACTATATATCACTCTGTGTCTACTAGGCCTATCAATAAGATGTTCATGAGTGAGAGAAAAATCCTTATGGTGGCAGCGAACATTCTCGCACACTGTGCCCCATTTACTAGATTTTGCTGCCTTGCGCTGCTCATTCATGAGCATTAATTAGATGGTGATCAACAACAAAAAAATTTCGACTTACTTGGTTAGACCATTATCACTAGGATGTCACATGATACTACCAAAGATTTCCAGTATCTTCTTGCAGTATTTTCTTGTCCATAATATCATAACTATCTCCTATACTTATATTCTTCTTCTCCCCCTAATTGAGATAAGCCATTATAGGTCTTGTAGTTACACTATCAATAAACTCTATAAGCTAACACTAACTACATAACTCCATTTTACATAATATGTGTGATCTTTGAAAATTGCAATCAATGCAAGATGAGTGTAGATATAACCAGTCTCCACATTCAAGAAGTCAGATCAGCCACCCTCATCATGTGGAATACTAGCGCATGTACATCTTTCTATACCTTGAATTATCAATTTTCATAGAAATAGTCACATACTATTTGACATTTCAATAGCACTCCTAGTCTCCTACTACGTAAGCATTCAAGATGGTCATCAAGTCCACCACATTCTTTACCATGAACTCCCACATGGTAACTGATAACTCTATATTTAAGTTATCTAGGCTTTATGTCGTTTTAATAAGATTTGAACTTAGTTTTCTTTAAATGCTTTCCTCTTATATTTTTAAAGAGTTTTTAGTGTTCTAGTTATTTTTATAGTTTTCTTGTTTATTTTTATTAGTTTTATCATCATTAATAGAAATCAATTCTTATCTCGTGTTTATCCACTTTGTAGGATAATATTTTCTGTCATTTTAAGTGGTAGAGAAGGCCAAAGGAACATAAACTAAGACTAGGATTGAATAAAGGACAATTTATGTCATTATCTGAGCTGACGAAACAGCCACGATGCAGGGCATATGCCATTATGACATCATGATGAAGTCATGATTGTAGAATTTGAGTCGTATTTGTTGCATTGTCACTTGCACCAAAGATGCAACGATGGCGCGAATTTCCTCAGTGTTCATGCAAATTTTACTAATTGCCAAGATTTCGAGAATCACATTTTAACTGAAAATCTTTCGAGAATCTCGTGCACCATCATTGTGCCACAATGTCACAAAATCCTAATTTTTGTTTATAAATAGAGCTCATCATTTTAAGAAATTCATCCTTCAGTCACTCGGCTACCAGACATCGTCATCTTCACAATTTTTCTTTAGTTTTTTGTCATAGACACTAGTATGTAGCTTGGTGAAGGTGAGGAGTTTAGCCTATTTCATAGTTCTAATCATGGTGGAGCTGTTGATGGAGTCAAAATCTAGATCCAGAGAGTCGAATCAAAGAGATTTCCTTCGAGTTCTTAATTTGGTTATTGATTTCTTCCCTCTTTAATTTCTCTTCCATGTTCTTAATTGTGAGTAGCTAGATTTCTTTTTTTTTTCCTAGGGTTATGAACTACTTGATGATGATATATAATATTTTCGTCTTGATGATTATTTTGGTTATTTGTGTGCTTAAATTCAATTATTCTGTTTTAATTGTTTTATTTTGATTAGCTACCTAAATATTAGGAAGTCTTAATTGTACTTCAAAAGAGACCTTTAAGATATGCCAGAGTTCAATTGCTATTAGACATCGATTTATTACATGATAATTTATTAGTGTTTGTTAGTAGAAATTACGTATCTGCTAGCCTAAGGGATTTCACTGACGAACTTGAACTTAAAGAATTAAATCAATTTTAATCCCCATGATAATAGGTGGATTAGTTATGTTTAATAGG
Organism: Chamaecrista fasciculata; assembly: GCA_003254925.1. NCBI lineage: Eukaryota > Viridiplantae > Streptophyta > Magnoliopsida > Fabales > Fabaceae > Chamaecrista > Chamaecrista fasciculata. Next base: position 23,977 of record QANZ01033354.1, read on the forward strand.
CTTATTTGATATTTGAGGTTAGTTTAATTCATAATGTTTCCAATAATCATCAACACAGATATTTAATTGAACTAAATAGGAATCAAACCTAGGGAACTCTTTAATACGGGAAGTACTTGTGTTTGCTTTAGTTTCATTGTTTTATTTTTATTATTTTCCTTCCACGTTCTCAATTGATTTGTTTTCTCAAGTTAATTGATATAATACAATGTTGTGCTTGAATTAATATAATAAATTTTAGATGCGAAATCTCCCAATAGAGATTATAAAATCTCTATTATTTTAGATGCGAAATCTCCCAATAGAGATTATAGAAATCTCCCACCAATAAGTTTTAAAATCATGTCGTTTGATACCAATGAAGGAATTCAGTGCCCTGAGACTCGACTTGAGGATTGAAATATAATAAAGAAAACATATTAAAAAATTTTAGAAAATAAATAAGATGCGAAAGCTACTAACTTAGACGCCTCACTAGTATATTCTAATCCACCTAGCAACGGGCCTTATCCACGTGGGACAAGACTGTGATCCACAACTAATCGTGGATGAAGACCTTGAGGAGAGAGAAGAAAAAAAAGACTAATGACATATTTCCTAACTAGAATTAAGCTCTCTCAGCATATGCATAACATGAACTTGAGCTTCTGAAATGCTGGTGAAGGACTTTTATATATTTATAGGAAAAAGAGAGAACTCATAGTGTTGAACTATTTGATGTGAGACTTAATAAATTGCCCTGTGCCACGATGCAGCGTCACGACGTACATCTTTTGTTGTGACACCTAGCACTATGGGAGCTCCGTAGTGCACACCCTTCTGGGATATGTGAGGCGTGTTCGGCCTCCGATTGAGACTTGATGTCATTTTCTTTATCTTTTTATTCCTTCCCAGTAAATCAAACTATGACTTGACCCCCATAATCCACAAAAAACTAAAATAATTTTTAATACTCGATCCACTTCATTCCTTTTTAGAATAATTTTTATTTTTACTAGAGGAATTAGACAATGATATAATATTTCAAAAGTAAATGAAAAATTAATTGAATGTCATATGTATCATACCTTGTTGAAAGTAAGATTTCCATATTTTCATTAAAACTTAAAGGATTGTGATTTTATTGTATAAGATCCCTTGGCTAGAATACTTATAGGAAAAGTATCTATTGGCTAGCTACCTAGGAAAGACATTATCTTATTATTAAATATATTTTTGGCCTGGAGGCATGCCCTGGCTTTGGTGAGCCCTCGGGCCCAACTCATCTAAACTTTTTGCCTAAAAAAATATATCATATTTTTGGCCTGACTTTGTTAAATATTGGAGAATAAGAGAATCATTCTTATATGACTAAACATGCAACTCAATCCCTGAAAGATACACGTACTAGCAACTCAGTCCCTGAATGATGGAAATGTCACGTTTAGTCCCTGAATGATTCTTCCATTTATACAATCCAGTCCTTCCATATGTAAGGGTTATAAAGGCCAAACGGATAGCTGATCTAACACGTTAAATATACATGCGGTCAGTTAAGTGCCCATATGGCTGACACGGAGGCATTGAGTTGGCGGCCAAGTAACATTAGGGTTCGATACTTAGATAAATTAAACATTACATAGCAGCCATGGCCAAACGACATAATTCTTCACTGATTTCGCATTGCGCTAGGGTTTCGTCAATGCTGAGTTGCGCTAGGGTTTCGTCAAGGCCGATTTCGCATTTGTTGGTCGTTCAAATCTGTCTTCATCCTCTTGAAAGTTTGATTTTGCGTCTGCTGGTGCGTTCAAGTTTTCTTTCATCTTGATAGTTGTTAAGATTCCATTTTGTTTGTGTTTTGTGAGTGGAATCTGTACATAGAAGTTGATTTTGCTTTTAGAAATGCTTAAGATTCGATTTTCTTTGTCATTTGTGAGTGGAATTTGTAGATTCCTGACATTGTCATGTTAAAATAAGAAAGGAGAAAGGGACCACACGTGTTTATGTGATGTGTTTCTGTTATTGATTTGCTTTTCTTGTGTATTTTATTGTGGTGGGTCATTGTTTTCATGTGAAATGGAACATTGTGGTCCCATTTGTGCATTTTTGCCATTTTTTATTATAGTTGGAGTTTGACTGCATAGTTGATGTGCATTTCTTTATATTAGATGAAGCATTGTGGTCCCTTTTGTACATTTATAAAGTTGTTGGTGATTTCCCATTTGTATTTTAATGTGGTTGGTGATTTCATTTAATCCATATAAGGTTAAAGTGAAAGATATTAAAGTGGAAGAACTGTTTGCTCATTATTCTTGTACTTGTATTTTATTAAAGTTTTATTTTAAATTGTGGTATTGTTATGGTAATTAAAGTTTGTCAAAGTTTTATTGTTAATCTGCTATGGGCATATCCAGTTAATATGTTTATTAAATTGGTTTTGGTATGTGCATATGTTATATTTTGTCAATGTAGTATTATTATGTTTATTAAAGTTTTATTTTAAATTGTGGTCACAGCTTGTGTATAACTTATGGCTCCCAAGAAAACGTCACGTGGTAAAGACAAGGTAACTGAAGTACTAGTTGAAAATGAAACTGAAGTACAAGTTGAAAATGAGGATTTCAATGAGGATGATGACTCTAACAGTGGAGAAGATGAGGATGGAAGTGAATCATTACTTGCTTGGGAGCTTCCATTAGTGTCTTCATTACATAGCGATTATGAAGGCAATGGAGACAACACTGGCTATGAGTCTGAGAAGTTGGATAGATATCCTGTCTCTGAAGACGAAGATGATGAATCATGGGACCAAAATGTTGAGTTCAATGAGAAAGCGGAGTATGGTGATGTGGTTCTACAATTAGGAATGGGATTTCCTTCGCTTCAAGTTTTCAAGGAAGCAGTCAAGGATTTTAGTATCCACTTGGGTCGTCAATTTAACTTTATAAAGAATGATAAGGTTAGATGCAGAGCAAAATGTACTGTAGATACATGTCCATGGGAGATATATTGTGCTTGGAACGGTAAAACTGGTTGCTTTCAGATTAAATCATATAAGGATGAACACACTTGCTCAAGAGATTTTTGGATTAAGAATGCTAATAGAAAGTAGGTAGTAAAGCAATTGGTGCCTGAGCTGAGAACACATCGAGGTATGACATGGGGTGATGCATTTGACTTTTTGAAAGAAAAAAGAGGGGTTCATGTTGGTGAAAGTCAAGTGTTTAGGGCAATGAAACTTGCAAGAACAATTGTAGAAGGGACTGAAAAGGATCAATATAAACTGTTGGCAGATTATTGTGAGGAACTAAAGAATAGGAATGAAGATTCCACTGTAGAATTGTCTACTAAGTTTAATAATCCAGATAATCCAGGAGCTCCAGGTGTATTTGATCGTCTATACATTTTCTTGGAAGCTTGCAAGAGAGGATTTAAGAATGGTTGTAGACCACTTATTGGTCTAGATGGGTGCTTTTTAAAAGGGTATTATGGTGGTCAGTTGCTCACAGCTGTAGGCCAAGATGGAAATAATGCATATTTTGTAATTGCATATGCATTTGTGGATTCAGAGACAAAGGACACTTGGATGTGGTTTCTAACCAAGCTACTTGAGGACTTGGGTGACTATAGGGAGCATGGCTAGAATTTTGTGTCTGACCAACAAAAGGTAATACATTTTACACTACATCTTACTGTTTTACTGTACATTTTACACTACATTTTACTGTTTCTTAAGTTATTGTTATGGTGTACTAAATTGAGATAGTGTTGGCTAATTACATGTTTACATTGCTATGCTTTCAGAACTACTCAATATTTGATACTAAGTTATTATATATTTGCTTCTCTTCTCTTTTTTATTTCTATACTTACAGAACTACATATTGTTTTTAAAAACTCAATAAAAGAACTTCTCTTTTTTATTTCTAATCTTTGATTATTACAAATTAATTTGTTGAATTTTCAGGGACTGTTACCTGCAATTCAAGAACTGATGCCTGGGGTGCACCATAGGTTTTGTCTGCGTCATTTATGGGTCAATTTTTATAAGTAATTTAAAAATAAGGAGTTGAATGGCTTATTGTGGGCTGCTGCAAGATCAACTACCATGCCAATGTTCAATGAAATTATGGAGAAGTTGAAGCAAAAGAATGATAAGGCATGTGCATACCTTAACAAGTTCCCTCCATCACATTGGTCAAAAGCTGACTTTAGTTCCTTCCCCAAGAATGATGGTCTCCTTAACAACTATTGTGAACAATTAAATTCCAAATTAGTGAAGATGAGAGCCAAACCGATAATTACAATGGCAGAAGAGTTGAGATTATATATTGTCGGGAAGATGAACAAAGAGAGGGAGAAGGCCCGATCATATCCTGGCCCAATCACTCCAAAAGCCCAAAGTCGATTGGAGGTTGCTAGAAAGGAAAGTAACAATTGGGCACCCCGTTGGGATGGTGACTTAGGTCAATTTATGTTTGAGGTAGAATGTAGGCCGCATAAGGTTGTGGTTGACCTGAGAGCAAGTTCTTGCTCATGCAAGCTATGGGAATTATCTGGCATCCCATGTGAGCATGCACTGGCTTGTATTGCACACAACCATTGGAAAGCTGAAGACTTTGTGCATCCATACTTTTCTGTTAAAAAATGGAAGGACACATACGATCCTTATATCCTACCAGTAGCTGGACAAAAATATTGGGAGAAGACAGGTCATCCAGTGATTCTACCACCACCCTTCAAACGGCCAGCAGGACGCCCTAAGCAGCGGCGTAGAAAGGACAATGATGTTCCAGCCAATCCTTATAAGACCAAGAGACAATATAAGGACATCATCTGCTCAAAGTGTGGAGATGCTGGACATAATGCTAGGACTTGTAAGGGTGTACCAAGTAAGAAGGCACGCACTCCATCTACTCCTAGTGTTGAGGTTCACCCATTCTTACACAAGTAATTTGATTTATTTTTTTCTAGTTTTCAATTAGAATCTCTAATCCCACATGGTCATTTTTCAGGCTCCTAATATGACTTTGACACCACCTACTCATTCACAAGACAGTCCTTCACAATTTGAAGCTCCCATTGTCAACCAAATTGTGAGCATTCTCAATGACAAACACTCACTGTGTGGATTATGCTTGTCTGATTTTTGTGGGATTTGGTTTGTTCTTTACTGTGTGGATTACAACTTGCCTTCTTTATTCTGAGTGTATTAGTTGTAGTTGGCTTTACAACTTGCTTCTTCTTTTAGGCTTTACAACTTTGCTTCTTCAACATCTTTGTTTAACTATTACTGACTTGGTTTATTTATTGCTAACTTGGATTAATTTCAACTTAATATGTTCTATCATTTCTGATTTGGCTTCTAATTTGGTATAGTTCTTCACTGTATTGTAGATTTTTGTGCCTACACCTGTTGCAATGCCTCATGATCCTTATAGGCATCTGAATTTAACAAGTGAAACTATACAAGCTGCATCATATGCAACTAGATCAAGGTTGGGGAAGATGATACCAATTGTCACCAGAAACCAATATGCAACTACCAAAAAGTGAAGCTAATTAATGTGGAATCTATATTATTGTTGGGAAATCTCGGAGCAAAACACGCAGCGGAAGCAAAAGTATAAACAAAAATTTAATGCGCTGCCCAAGATTTCCCACCCGGAGATCCGCTAGCTGAATTTAAAACCCGTTAGATAAGTGGTATACCTCAAAGTTTCAATCGGCTTGGTTGTACTTAGGCGAGTTCGAGAAGTCCACTATCAGCGTCCTTCCTCCACCGGTGATCCACACGAACAGTTTGTCGGGCACCAAGGTGCTAGCCTTCTGCTCCTTTCTCCAAAGGAACCGGGAACTGTATCTATAGACTTTTTGATTCAAGAACTCCTTCTTGAACCAAATTGATGGTGGCGCAAAAGTGGAGAAGACAACAACAAAATCCCTTTTGTTTTTCTTCTCTCAAAACCCTAAAGGTAGAACAATTCGAATTTTCACTAACTCTTTAGGAAAATCGAATTTTCTCTCTCTAGCTATGGAGATGGCAATTTTTCCTCTCTCTCTACAAGGAGGAAGACAAAATCACAAATGATCTCACACTTGGTTAGACCTAGGCGCCTAGCCCTAGGCATGTATATATAATTATATTTAGAGCATTATTATAATTCTAAATTATAATAATATGGCTTCATGACTTGAATTTCAAATTATAATATTACCATAATATTAAATTTAAATTCAAATCGTAATCTTAGAGAATCAATTTGAGAGATCAAATCTCCCCAAAAGATTTACTAAGATGGCGCCATGTGCTCTAATATTATCCTTGGAATTTTATAAATCAAAAACCTTCCTAACTTTTAGGAAGTCATGATTCTCCAAAGATCTTGATTTGAGATCTTATCAAATCTATTTGAATTCAAATCTTTTGATATCTCCATCAAATCTTTTGAATTCAAATTCATGAATTAAATTAATAAAACAATTTTATTAATCTAAAATACTCCAATGAGGCGCCACCCTCATGCTCCAATATTAGGGAATTTTATAATTCAATAATTTCCTAACTTTTAGGAATCTTATCTGAATTATTTTTCCTTAATATTTAAATTGTAAATAATTAATCCCTATTAATCATTTAACAATTATTATATTAAAATTTGTCCCACAAATTTAAATACTTCACAATTGTAGATTATTTAAGACAAGACTTAATGTCCCAGACATTTTGCTATGTCTTAAATTGTGTCACCGGAGTGACCCACGAATTAACCCTAATTCGTGTCCCTTTAAGCGGTGTCCAGATCCTGCTCATGTCTGACCCAGCAAGCCTCACGTGAAGTTGGCAGCAAGCCATCTCTATGACTTACAAGTCGTGAGCGGACTCTAGCAAGCCATCACGACTACCCAAAACACGTGAGTTATCAGTTTTACCAAAACCGACTTAACCTTAGTACCACCTTGTCATAGACCCTATTGTCACACGATATCTTGGTCATGGGTTAGGCACAGGAAAGTCATCCATAATCCAAACCTCAACTTTCTTGATTTCCTGAGTAAGTCCCATTTCCTAGCGTGGCCACGCATTTCCTTGGACAGACTCATCGAGGGCGCCAGTTAGATATCTCTTATTTAATGAGGGACAAAATCCCATTTTGGCCAATCCACATTCCTCAGCACGGCAATCAACCAAACCCGTACCTAGCCCTTATAGCTACCCTGCTACGGGCAACGTTAGACTAGGCCAAAGTCTGACAACTGCAACGCCGGAATAATGATGACCTCAGGTCTAAGGCGTCGTGACAGGCGTACAGGAGAGGCAAGCTGATGACTAAACCCATGCAGGACTCTCCGGGTTAGTCCAGCAACTCGTAACCCCTTACGTAATTGCACCATGACTCTCGTACCAGCATCTAGTGCATGCATCTTTATGCACCGAGGTCATGCTGGTCTTAGTTCATTTCAAGTTCCCACTTGAATGAGCGACCAGGGACGGTTTACATAAATTATCTCATAATTAATCACGGACTGTTATCATAGTAAACATGCTAATAATATGATAACCATTAATTTATCTCCATAAATTAATTGATATGTTCACAACATATCTATAAAATGATTGGCCCTAGGGCACAATCTCCAACAATTATGGCTGTGGATTTTTGGTTTTACTGGTTCACCATCTATGTATGGTTGAATTTATGTATTTTGACTGAAGTTATGTATTTCAGATAGTGTTATGTATTTTGGATGGACTTAAGGTATCAAAAGTGTGTAACTTGGATTTGTGTATGGAAAGTGTGGACAAATTTATGGTATTATGTATTTTGGATGGATTTAAGGTTCAATATTATGTAATTTGGATATGTTTATGGAATTGACAGATTCGGATTTAAATTGACAGATTCAATATTACTGCTGTCTTGATGCTTTGGCAAATTCAGATTCTGAAATGATGGAAAGAGATTAAATGAGTTTCATCAAATGGATGACAGAATACTTTGAAGAGTATTTAATTAGCATAGTTTTATTGGTAATCAAATGATTTCTTGAGAAGGTAACTAGTGCATTTATACCCAATAATCATACCTTGCACTTCGGTAGAACATGGATTCATCATATTTGCTATATACAAGTTTTAAAAAGAAAAGATTCATATCATGATTTATAATGTTCAGAGTAGATGTTTTTTTTGGATAGCTTATACAAGCAAGCTTTATTTGGATATAGATATATTCCACTTGCTGATGTTTTAACCTACTTCCTAATAAGCCAAGTAAAATATGATAATTCCAACAACAAATTGAACATTTTCCAGCAACAATTCTATCTATTACTCAATTACTATATCCATCTAAAAGAGGTAATAAGATTCGTCCAAACACAATTACAATAACCAGAGGACCCAAGCTTAATGGTTAAATAGTCTGCCTATACCAACAACTTGGTAGTTCAAATTACAAAACATACTTTAACATATTACTAGCCCAATGCAAAATAAATAACACTTGCAAGTGTAACAACCAAGACCATACAAGTAAATTTAAGTCTACTATTTTGCATCTTATACATCTTCACTTTCCTCTTCAACTTCTTCTTATCATAAATTGTTAGCACTTCCTCCTCTTTGTTCTCATCTCCATCTTCGTTATACATATTCACTTTCCTCTTTAACTCCAACGTCTTCTTATCATAGTTTGATACCATTTCATCTTCATTGTTCTCATCCTCATCTTTATCAACCCATTCAAAATATCCACAACTAAAATGCTTGTCCTGCAATGTGATAACAAAAAATATAAGATACAATTAGCTCACAGCCATCTATACATTCAACATCAACTAGAAAAAAAATGTAGTTTTATTCTCAATCAAAGAATTCAGGTAGTGAGTTATATACATAAACATCATGATAGAACATGGTCTTTTTTTGTGGATTCTATTTCTAGGGTCCAGAGTCAGATTTATGACTACCACATGATCATGTGTTGCAGGGATTGGGGGGCAGATTGGCTTGAAACTCATATGCAAACATGGTTCTATTGAGAATATACTGGAAAACATAGAAAAAGAGAGGTTTTTCTAGTTCTTCATGACAAGAATACTCTTGTTTTCTATATGAAAACATAAAATAAGACAACATTCACACACACACACACAAATTCATACATATATATGAAAAAATACCGGAGTTTCTATACATATATATATATGATTACAACTCATCTGTTTGCCTTTTTTAATGTGTTTCTTCGAAAAAATTTTTACAATTGGCTTTTTTATCTACAAATTCATTATGTTCATTTTTGTGGTTCATATCAGATAAATGCTCTATATATTTCAAGAAGATTATTGTAGCTTACAAACTCCTAGATGTTCTCTTATCAAACTCCCTAGCTTAAAAACTCACTACTTTGCAGTATATTGTTTTAACAATCCCTTACCTTGTATAGTGGACATTTATAGAATCGACGTCCGTAGTTTATCTCCTTTTTGACAATCAAAATTGCCACTTTCATTCCATCGTTCTCTTCCTTTGTCCTCTTCCTTCGTTAGCCTCTGTTTTTCAGACGTTTTAGGGTTAATGGGATAAATTCCGTTTTTGTAGTGGGGATATGAGATGAGATATGTCGTTTTGCTTTCTACCAGCTAACACAAGTAATTTGCTGAAGGAGCAAATACTTAACGTGCCACCTAATGAGATTAACAGCCAACTCAGCACAGACGTTAAGTGCATTTGACAGATCTGAACGGAAGGACTAACTTGTTTAAACGTCAGTATCTTTCAGGGACTAAAAGTGATATTTCCATCATTCAGGGACTAAAGTGCCAGTACGTGTATCTTTCAGGGACTGACTTGCATGTTTTGTCTTCTTATATTGTAAGAGGCTGCTAATGTAAGAGGCTTTCAAGCTAAGCATAGGGTAGATAGGAACAAGGCAATGTATTAATCGTTTGTTTGTTTTGTAAACAACAAAACATCACCTCCCAAAGCCTTGTTTATTTATTAGTTTCTATATCAAATGATAGGGGGGGGGGGGGGTTGAAAAAGAAAATCTACAACTTCTTGATCATTATTTTCTATTGGCCAAAGTGCCCTTTTAGTCCCATAACTTTTACTTAGGTCTCAATTTGGTCCTATAACTTTTTTGTTGCACTTTTAGTCCCATATCTTTTGCCCAGGTTACAGATTTGGTTCCGTGTTGCACTTTTAGCCCCATCACATGATCTTGTGGTCAAATTATAGAACTGGTCTCATATCCTTAGATCAGGTGCAAAATTAGTCTCATATATTTGGGAATGGTGGTGGAACTTTTTTGCAAAGATATATGACCAATTCTACAATTTGACCAAAAGATATGGGACCAAATCTACAACCTGAACAAAATATATGAGACTAAATTTGCAACAAAAAAGTTATGGGACCGAATTGAGACTTGAGCAAAAATTATGGGGCCAAAAATACACTTTGACCTTTTTATTTGTTTACCCATAGTAGGTATTTTTCGTTGCATTTTTATATTTTTCAACTTTCATTCCCCATTTTGAGTAACCATTATTTTTTATAAAGAAGGTTCGATTTCTATCATTACGAAAAGAATTCTCCGAATGATTAATTTATTAGATTCCATTTTGTGTAAGTAAATGATACAAACAAAGATCCAACATTTATTTATAAGCTTGATTAATTGGTGATACAATCAATGCTTTCATTTGCAATTTCACTTTCAACCGCAATGTGAATTTTTGTTTCTTATATCATAATTAGTTCCTTTTCATTACTAACTTTTACCCCAAGTTCTTTCAAAAGATTGAGTTATTAAGAATAAAAAAAATTAAACAAGATAAAAAAAACATAATAAAAGAGTTGGTATATATATATAAAGTAGTTTGGAAATAGATATAGTTATACATACTTTTAGTGGCTTGAACTTAGCAATGCCAATTTTTTTAGCCTAACCTTGACATGATCGACCTAGGAAGCAAAATCTTTGACACACTAGTAAACTAGTTTAAACAACAATTTCTACAATATAATGCAAACAAATTGAAAGATAAAAGAAGACAAGCTATGTCACTATATGTCTTATTTAATTAATAGAAGGCTTGTGTTCATGCATGTATACCCTATAAATAGCCTGCAATCAATACTTTGAAACTCCACTACATCATTATTGAAAACTAGCTATATAATAAGTGGTGGAATAAAGATGAAGATCCAACATGGTCCAAAATCATCAAATATCGTTCTAATCTTCTTCTACTTCCTTCTTCTTGTGATGAGTTGCAAGTTGATTAGTGCAAGTGATGATGCAAAATCTGAAACCTTCAAACCCAATGGCAAAAAAAAGCCTCCACATCATCGAAAATGCGAAAAAGACGATGATGAGTCAGCCTGTTGTAAACACGGCGTGTCCTACCCGCTCTCTCGTTGTCGTTCACCGCCGGTTTCTCATAGAACAAAGGCTATTCTAACCCTAAATAGCTTTGAGAGGGGTGGAGATGGAGGAGGTGCTTCAGAGTGTGATGGAAAGTTTCACTCAGAGTGGCATTATCAACAGGATGGTACAACCATGGAAAAAGATGTTTGAAGAACATAATCATCCATGGTAATGGGAGGAGTGTGAAGGCTAAGGTGGTTGATGAGTGTGACTCAAGAAGAGGGTGTGGAAATAATATTGTTGATGCCTCTAAAAAAGTTTGGGAAGCCCTACGTGTGAATAGGAAAGATTGGGGAGAAATGAAAGTACATTGGTCTGATGCATAGAAAAACCCCTAATGTACATCACACGTAAATGCATGTAATGGAATAATATTTGATCGTCACATATATATATATATATATATGTAGATCACTTTTGGACCATTACATGAGATTTACTTGAGAGTTTCCCTTATGATGAATTATTAGTTAAATAAAAAGAAGGTAGAACAAACCAATTATGAAAAGTGTGCCTATATATATGCGCACTCGCGTATATCTTTTTGTAATTGGTTTGTTTACATGAAAGCCAATCTAAAATAAAAAGTAAGGAATGAAAAAGGAGGCTAATAGGTTTCCTAGTCTGTTGTGCAATTTACTATTGTTTCAATGATATTCTTGTGCAATTTACTATTGTTTCAATATATAACTGTGCCCACTGGTTTGTTAAGAAACACAATATGATCTCAAAGGAACCCTTCAGCCATATGAGGACCAATGAGGCAATGACATTTTTGGGCCCTAGATTATATAGATAAAACATTAATTCTGTTAGAATCTTTTCTCTTCTCTTGTTGTTTCTTTCTTTTTAAGGCCAAAGTCATATTTTGGTTCTTTAAATTCTTTTGGTTCTATTTTGGTCCCTCAAGTTACTAAAAAGTTCTACCGTTAGTCTTTTCTCCAATTTCCATCCACTTTTTCCATTAAAAAAAAGAAAAAGATTGGTTTAGATTCCCCAAAAGTTTTATTTTTGTGCATTAAAGTCCTTTTCCTTTTATAATTAGATCAAAATGCAAGACAAAAGAAATAAACTAGAGTTTTAAATAATTTTGCACCTAAAAAAAAGAACTCAATGAAATCGACTATTCTTCATCTTCTTCATCCCTCAAATCATAGCACCACCTTCGATGTCTTCTTCTTCCTCCTCCCTCAAATCACAGCACCGCCAGCATCTCATAGCATCGCTTCCGACCTCCATGGCAAGCATATGAAAGTCACTGCCAATGCCGACGCCGATGCCGCCCTTCTTCTTCTTGAACACACCATCACAATCTTCTCTTGTATATATGTTCACGTTACGTTGTCAAGTAAGTGTTCTATATTTTTGTAATTTTGGATTTTACTAAAAAGATCAAAATTTAAACTACTGACAAAATCAGAAATTTGCCACTGATGAAAGCTATATTTAGTGGCTACAAAAAGTTTTCTACCATTGACTATATTAAGTGGCAACAACTCTTGCCACCAAGGTTAACATTTTTGCTACTAAATCAAACATCTAGTGGCAACAATTGCCACTGAATAATACTCCCTCTGGTCACAATATCTGCTGGAATTTGAAGAATTTTTGTTTCAAAATATTTGCTGTTTCACAAAATCAAGAAAGTATTAATTACTTTTTTTACAACTTTATCCTTATTTATTCTCTCATTGTTTTAAATATCCTTTGAAAATAGAGATGAATAAATAAGGGTAATTTAGTCTTTTTATCTTATATTTTTCTAAATTTAAGATAAAATAATTATTTCCGTAGTGTGTGTGCAACTACAAAACTACAATAGATATTATGAACTAGAGGGAGTATTACATTTAATGACAATAGAAAAATTTTTCCACCATAAACACAATTCAATGAGTTTGTAAATATTATTACCGGTGACTAATTATGTCGCCATGGATACTTTCAGCAACAGAGTTTTCGATTGCAACCATCTAGATACCCTATCTCACACCAATCATCGAAAGTCGGTTTTTTTTCTTGGTAGTATTCACAACAAAACAGGAAGACACAAGTGCAGGTCTAGAAATGAGTATAATTTTTTTTGTTGTGGGTTTAGATATCGAGATCAAAAGATTTCACAAAAAAAAAGTTGAAAAATCTTAAATAACATTGTTCATTTTCGAAAAACATCCCCGAAAGCAATATGCCAATATCAAATGTTATTCAATTAGTATGCATTTATAAAAATTGATCCATAAACAACCTCAATCAACATCATCATATATTGGCAAAATACTCTTTCGTACCCCTAACGTTTGCGGTGATTTTTAGTTATGCCACTAACGTTTCATTTGTGTCAGTTGTGCCCCCAATGTAAAACGTTAGTTTCAATTATGCCCCCACCCTCGTTAGTACACCGTTTTTCGGAACTTTTTGAGCTTCGATCCGTGTTCATTTCAGTTTGTTTTGATAAATGAGTTTATGGGAAAAAAATGAGAGAAGAAAATATCATTTTTGTTTTTGGAATCATGAATAACTGATATGCATAAATACATATATTATGATGAATATGCATGTAATCCTAGTTAATTTTTCCATGATTACACTATGATTCTTGATATATTTGTTAGGAATTATTATTATTATTATTATTATTATTATTATTATTATTATTATTATTATTATTATTATTATTATTATTATTATATTGTTATTGGAAGTATGAATTTGTTGTTGGAGATTTGGTTTGTTTTTGACTTAGTCATATAGTTAGTGGGTACATGATATTAGGAGAGAGTAGTTATTTTAATTTATTTCTCTTTTATTTAATTATATGTATTTCCTCTATAAAAAGAATTTTGCTTTGTAAGTATTATATATGGAGCTATGAATGCAATTTCAAATTTTTATGAGTTTCCCCTCCCTTCAAAAAATCCGAACATTGGTATCAAAGCCACGTTTTGAGAGTTTGTGAGGTTGAGTAGAAAACTTCTCACATGTTGAGATGATGTTGCTACAAAGAATTCTACTAGTGGGAGGAATGAATCCTCACGATTACTTTAGAGATTTGATATTTATGTTGAACAATTGTAAGAGCTTGACAAAAGAATTGGCTCGAAGAATATGAGATAGACGTTGCGCATGCAGCGATTGAAGAAGAGATTCTTTGGTGAGAAGTGCACCGAGATTTGATGATTTTGGAGAGATGGTGCTCCAATGAAAAAATGATGAGAAAGTGCATCATTTGAAGATGGATAAAATACTTTGGTATCCTGTGGTTAGCATCGAATCCACTTTAGTACCTTAAAAGACAAAATTTGACACTTTGGTACCCTGAGGTTTGCACCGTTAGAACTTTTGGTACCCTGTGGTTATTTTCCGTAAAGATTTAACAAAAAGTGCTAACGTGGCTCAATCTTAGCCGTCAATTTCTAGTACATCTTATCCGTTAGTTTCTATTACAGCTTAAACTATATTTCACTCCTCAACAAGATTTCTTTTGTGCGTTTAAGTCCTCTTTCTTTGGTAAAACGAAAAACACAACAAACTAAAAGAATTGATGGAGTTTTCTACCATTTCATTCCAAGATTTAGAGAGTTGTTAAAAAAAAATTGTACAAAGATCGTTAGACTTTTGATGAATCAAAATCTTCCCTTTCTCATAAAATTTTTCTCAACCAAGCCATTAATTAATCACAGAATGAACTCAAATGTTTGTCATCTTTATAAGATTGGTCATTGGGACACCAAAAATAGTTGTGTCTCTATTGTTTGATTTATCTTCCATTTAAGGTCAAGAAACTTTTACATTTTTCAAAATAGTCTTTGGTGCACATTATAATAAAATTGATTTTCAACAATATATGATCATAATTAATTTAACTATTTTATTAAATATATCAATTGAAATAAAATCACAAACATACTTGACAATTAATGTTTAAAATATTATACTTACTGCTAAATTTAGACCCCAAATTTTTTTTGTAATTTTTATTTTAGTCCTCAAATATCATGATCTAGGGACTTTTTTTGAAAATTTTGAAACTATTTGGGGGCATTTTGTAATTTTTGCAAAAATTTTGTAAAGTTTATCTTTTCACCATCGAACCACAAAGTTTTAGGACTAAATTGCATTTATTTTCCAGATTTAGGACTAATCTGTAATTTTATTCTTTTTTCTATATTTTCCATAATTACATTTTGACCACAAAATTTTGTTATAATTTTCATTTTAGTCCTCAAATATTATGATCTAGGGATGTTTTTTTTGAAAACTTTGAAACTATTTGGGGGCATTTTGTATTTTTCGGAAAAGTGCTAACAATTTTTTGTTAAATCTTGACGGAAAATAATCATAGGGTACCAAAGTGCTAACGGCACAAACATCAGGGTACCAAAGTATCAAATTTTCTTTTGTAGGGTACCAAAGTGGATTCGGTTCTAACCATAGGCTACCAAAGTGCATTTTACCCTTTGAAGAATGATGAGAGAGTTCATCATTATGAAAAATTGAAGATTTTTGCAATTAAAATAAATTTCTTTATAAAAAAATTTCAGTTTAAGAGAGGAATTGTTACGAATTAAATTATTATTATTATTATTATTTTTATTATTATTATATTGTTATTGGAAGAATGAATTTGTTGCATTATATCAATTTGAATTTTTGGGATTTAGTTTGTTTTTGACTTAGTCAATATATAGGCGTTAGCTAGTGGCCGGGTACATGATTTTAGGAGAGAGTAGTTTTTTTATTTATTTCTCTTTTATTTAATTATATGCATTTCTTCTCTAAAAGAAATTTTGATTTGTAAGTATCTTTGGGGCTATGAATAAAGTTTTTATGAGTCTTTTCATAAAAAATCCTAACAAATATAAAAAATATTACTCAAAATCATAACATAAAAGATATACTGATTCTTAAATATTTGAATTGTGATGACAATTAAAATCCTATAATGGAGGGAAAAATATTTTTCAAATATTATAGAGTATGCTAAAAATCGAATGTTTAATATATTAATTGAAACTTGAGAAAAAGTTATAGGACCAAAAGTACACTTTAATCTTTTAAAATATATTATATAGAAAATCTTACTCAAAATCATAACATGAGAGATATACTTATTCTTAAATATTTGATTTCGTTATATGAATTGTGATGACATAAGATGAACTAAAAAAACATTCATAATCCTATAATAGAGGAAGAAATCATCTTTAAATATTACGGAATATATTAAAATATCATTTAGTTTTTAATATATTAATTTGATAGGTTATAATGGTTTAATAAGAGGATGATTTTCCAAATGATAACAAATGCAAATTACTTTGCCTAACATCACGGAATATATATATATATATAAATAAATTATAAAAGTCAAAATCTATTATAACATTCACACTCACGTTACGTACTTAGCCTTTCTTCATAGCTTTGCTTGCTGACTCTCGTTGCCATCTCATTCTTCTATTGTTTTGTGGTGAAGCAATGTCAGATTATCTTCCATTAGAAATGATAGAGGAAATTCTCAAGAGACTCCCCATCAAGTGTCTTGTGAGATGCATGTGTGTCTCCAAAGTCTGGAAATCTATCATCACAAAAGATTCATTCATCAATTCTCATTTGTCATCATCAACATCTCCGAACCAATACCTCCCACTTCTTCCACCTCCGTCCTTATGGTGATGATGATTACGATTATGATCATGATGAATTGATGATGATGATGATTATGATGGTGATGATGCAGTTTCTACTAGGTTGAAAGGCGATTTATACTCACTCTATTGATGATGATACATACAACCAATAGCCTCTCCTTTATCAAAGTTCCGCCTTTCTATACATCTCAAGACATCGATTCTTGGAAGGTGGTGTGTACGTTTTGCTGACTATTCATACTATACAGATTACGGCCAAGCTATTATTTTGAATCCTTCTATTCTCAAATATCTCATTCTTCCTATATCCGCCTCCATCATTGAAACTCTCCGTTGTTGTAATTATGAAGTTCATTATGGGTTCGGCTTTGATTCTCACAACCATGATTTCAAACTAATTAGAATATTTTCTCCTTGCTACTCAGAAATTAGTTCTCAAGGTGAGATATACTTTTTTGACTACTCAAAAATTAGTTCTCAAGTTGAGATATACTCTCTTGCTTCTAATTCTTGGAGAAGCATCCCTGATCCACCTCTTCCGTTCGGCATTTCTAATAGTACACACACGTTTTTCAATGGAGTATTACACTAGATTGCTTACCGTATACTTAATGGTATGACTATTTTATTTTGACATTTGACATTGTTGAATAAACATTTGGAGAATTGATATTACCACATTCTTCAAAGGAGTCAAGAGGGGATTGGTGTATTTTAACAGGAGGTAATTTGCTTGCTCTTAAGCATCTCTATTGGGACTCTTCGCAGGATATGTTTTGTAGTATCTGGGTAATGAAGGAATATGGTGTTGTAGAATCATGGACTCAATTGTTTCATTTTGATTCAACAAGCTATCTTGACATATATAAGGTGTTGGCCTTTAGGAATAATGAGGAAGCGATTATAGTGTAAGCGGAAACTGAAAGCGGAAGCGACTTTAATTGAGCCAATTGGAATGTTGGAACATTGAAACTAAAAACAATAGAGAGCGGACTTGAATCATCCATCTCTAGTAGACTCCGAGAATTAGGTCTTCCTCTCTATGCCCCTAAGCCTTTAGTTGTGTAGTGGCTCTAATGGGCTCACATAGCGTTAGGGTTAGAGAACGAACTTAACCTATATGTATATTTGTCTTACTGGGCCGTCCCATTATGAGCTTCAGTAAAACCCTAAAAGGCCTACACTTAGCCACATGCTAGACTTTTAATATAATGTGTGCTAAAGCCCAAGTGATTACTTTATACTTTGGACTTCTCTTTTACTGGACCATCTGTCAACCCATTTATTTTATTAAACCAAATAAAATACTTTATACAATTAATGTGAGCCCAATATATAATATAATTTTTCTAACATTCTCCCACTTGGGCCACATTAATTGTGTTTAAAACAAAAAATTTATTTTGTAAAATAACTCTCGGGTTGATAAAAGAAATAAAATTTTTGTGTGCACATTTAAAAGAAATGTAGTCCAAATTATATAACACAGCGTACCAATCCGGTCCAACATAACTATCAATATGGGATCATGACAATCATTACGCCCTTTAGCAGCATAAGATCAATCCATAGTCACACATATTAACAACTACATTGACATGGATCATAAGTTTAGAAGTGTAGTAGAAATAGATCTCAAGTACTTAATAACACACTATTTCTCATCGGTCCTCCGTATGATTTTTCAAAACCTTTGTGCTTAAACTACAGGAGAAATCGCATGGCTTAATCAAACAAGCCTATATGTCTCAACCATATGATTTCTCAAAACTTTTATGCTTAAATTGCAAGAGAAATCACTTGGCTTAATTAAACAAGCCTATATTTCTCAATCCTTATCTCGAGAATATAAAACAGTGTCACTAGAGACATACCATAATAAACACAACTGTCACTCTTAAGACAAACACATAATGTCCCAAGGCACATGTTGTTTACTATATTGTATCAGACAGAACTGTCACTCTTAAGACAGGCATAATGTCCTAAAGCACATGTTGCATCCCATATCTTTTTATCAGACACAACGGTCACTCTTAAGACAGACACAAAGTCTTAAGGCACATGCTGTATCCACCTTTCTTTGCATAAGAAAAGCATTAACTTGTGGATGATAATCAAAACTCACACAATTGTGATTATCGAACTTTTACCATAATGCCATAAACAATGACCTTTATGGAGACATTCTCCAACCTTAAGTGCATAGAGCTCCCACTGATTCAAAAGATCATGAGACTCTTAAACTTTAAATGCACAAAGCTCCCACTAACTTAAGAAATCAAAAGACCCCTAAACACATGTAAAACTTAATGTGTTATTCCACCATATGGATCTTTACCTTTTGTAAACCTATGATATGTCAAAACTTATTTGACCAACAATTACAGTATGTTAAATATAAAAGACTTGTCACCTTTGGGCATGCAAGACCTTATAAATTTAAAATACTAATGTAACCAAAATGGCTCTTTTCTTTTTAATTACAACACTTTCAGCATATGATTGTCTGTAACAACTGTATATCATTTTCCTTTTAGAACCTACAATGGTCCTTGAAAGTGAAACAAGCAATTTCATAAATCATTTGAACAAGTAAAACCTTAAAGGAGCACCGGGTGCATCATTATAAACTCTCCTTTGGGCAGAGAATACAACATGCTATTGGTCCCCTTCTTCCATAGAGTTTATAATGACAATACAAATGTTAAAGAATTAAATCACCTTTGGAAAGATAAAATCCTTTAAATTTCATATTTCACTTAAAATATAAAGAAAACATATAATTATAGAAACTTATCACCCATAGGCAGATTGATTCTTAGGGTTATATGCTCTCATTCACATGCTTCATGTAACCTTAGAACTAATACACATGACAACCCCCTTTGGGCAGGTAGCCATGCGCATTAATTCAATCAAAATTCTATCAACAAGAAATTTTCACATTTTGTGAACTTTAATGGCTAAACCACTTCAGTGGTAAAAGCCGTAACAATTCACAAAATATAGTAAAATTTTTCAAACCAAAATTTATGTATGAAATTGCTCTACTTCCTATCAACAAAGAGAACTAAGCGATTTTGTAAAATTTTGATGTATAAGTCACTTTTGTGATAGACATACTCAGTAATTTTACAAAATAAGGTTCTCAGACTAGGAAAGTATTAATAAATGATAATACACAATTATAGACTATTCGTTATAAACATTTAGAATACACAATCATATAATTTTATAAACATTTAGAATTCTCTTGCCAATCACAACCTTAGTTAGTAGTTTATAATATAAGAACCTTTAAATCATTATGGCCAGCAAATTTAATACATTTGAAATCTCTCTCTCCCCATTTTCTCACATCAAGCAATTATCTTTAAGTGAGAAAATAATTTTCAAATGAATCAAGGTAATTGGTGTCATACGACACCACAACCATTCACTACAACTTCTCTAGCCACACTTTAAAAGACCTTGATTTAGTAATGCCAAATTCCTATTGGTTAAATATATACGAATCCCACACCCAGGATCAATTAAGTGTATCTCATGTTTTCACTTATTGTAATTAGAGCCAGTCAACATTTCAATGGTGGCATTATTGTTGTTAACAATTAAAGTAATTGTTTGACAATAATTAATATGGTAAATTGATGAGGCAAATGTAAAAAGATTTAATATTTAAAAAAAACTTTGAAGAAAAGCTTTCAGCACCATTATAAACTCCCCTTTGTGCAGAGAAAATAATATGTTATTTGTTTTCTTCCTTCCATGAAACAAGCCAAGACTATAAAAATTAAAGAATTAAATCACCTTTGGGCAGATAAAATCCCTTAAATTTATATGTCCAAAAAATGAGGGTGCGAAAAATTCAATCCCCTTTAGGCAGATTAAATTTCAAAACCATATGCACTTATTAATATGTTTCATGGAATCTTGAATTTAATACAAATAATAACCCCGTTCCGCCGTTCCAGTAGGAAATTTATAAGTATTAATTCAACAAATAATTCTATCAACAAAGGATTTTGTCTTCATGAATTTTGATGACCATCCACTTCAGTGGTAAAAGTCGCAACAATTCATAAAAACATCCCAAACTAGAATTTATATATAAATTGCCTCTTACTTCCCATCAACAAAGAATTTAACGGTTTAATGAATTTTGATGAATAAATCACTTTAGTGATTAAAATTCCCAACATTCAAAAAACAAAATTTCCAGACTAGGAAGCACCATATAGAATTATATACGTCACAATTATTAGCTCTAATTTTTTAACAACAATTTTAGCACATTTTTAAGAATTTTAGAACCTTTTGAATTAATCAGTATTTCAAATAATAGTTAATTAATTAATGCTAATCCACACACAAAATTATAATCTCTCCCACTTGAATAGCATTAATTAATTATTGATTTCGTCCACAAAACTGATAACCAAAGACAGGTGAGTACTCAATCACAAGTTGCTAATAGTGCCAAAAAAATTTCCATAACCAAAGAATTCCAAAATTTTGGCCAAAGGGGCTCTAAATTAATTTTGGTCACAAAACCACAATTTAAGTGCATATTATCGGGTCAAAAAAAAAATATTTGACAAACCAATCCATAATATTAGGGAGAGTCAGAAACATATATGGTCAACAACAATTCACAAAATATGCACAAAAATTTTTAACTCAAAAATCCGAGAATACATATCCCCAACTCAGAATTTAAAATTATGGAAATTAGATACTAAATATTATCTTTAGGATTGTAGCTAGAGAGCAAATAAACTTAGGAACCAAATCAGGGAGAGTGAGTGGTTCCAATAGATTCAGAGAATGCTAAAATAGTTTCCATGCTTTTTTCATCGAAAAAATAGAAAATAAAATATTTATTTTGAATTAATATAAAATTGTTAGATTTAAAATCAATATAAATATTTATTCATCTTTAGAAATTATGAAAAATATATGGAAAAAAACAGAACAATGTAAGGAGCAAAATGGGACCAAAACCAATCCCATCGGACCGGGGGTGAACTACACGCGCCTCCCCAATAAATAGCCGCGAGTGGGCGTTGAACAGACGAGCTGTTCATCATCTTCAAGCTCCAGCCGGGTCGGTTTCTAGGCTGAAAACGGGTCACGATGACCTGATGCAAATTCTTCAATTCCGGGATGTTTTAACGGCGAAAAAAAATGGGGTTTTCAATTTAAAAGTGATTTCTAAGAGTTCTGTTCGATCAATTTCACGAAAAAAATCCATTGAAGCTCGATTTAGATCCAAAAAATTCTAGGGTTCGTCGTTAACGCCGTCGTTTTTGTTTTCGCCGATTAAGCTCGATTTTGACAGGTTTAAACCGATTAAAGTGTTCTAATTGATAGAATAAAGGTCCCTAACAATCTTATAATCATCAATTGAACAAAAACAACATGAAACGGCCATGAATCGAAAATTTTAAATATTCAAAATCTGGAAAAATACGTGTTCGCTGTAGCTACTTTAATACCCGATTTCTCCTAGCACAAAGCATATTTTTCGACACATAATATATCACAACGAAGCTTATTCAGAAAGGAATAAAAGCCCTAAATTTAATATCACAAGAAATCCACATTTGATGCAAAAATTAGGACTCAAAGCTGCGAATTATTATACAAATAATTGTAAAAAAGATCCTGATTCAAGATCCAACACCCCAATTGTAGACTCTTTTTTGAATGGAAAGGGAAAAACTTCAAACAAAATTACACAGAAACTGAAGTTATATCAGATGGCACAAACCTGGGAATAGAAACCCCACTTGTGTCTCTCATAGAGATGAGAGATATCTAACTGGCGCCCTCGATGAGTCTGTCCAAGGAAACAGTGGCCACTCAGTAAATTGGGACTAACTCAGGAGATCGAGAAAGTTGTGGTTTGGATTAAGGATGACTTTCCCGTGCCTTATCCATGACCAAGATATCGTGTGACAACAGGATCTATGACATGGTGGTACTTAGGTTAAATCAGTTTTGGTGAAAACGATAACTCACGTGTTTTGGGTAGTCGTGATGGCTTGCTAGAGTCCTCTCTCGACTTGTGATTCATAGGATGACTTGCTGCCAACTTCACGTGAGGCCTGCTGGGTCACACATGAGCAGGATCTGGACACCGCTTAAAGGGACACGAATCAGGGTTAATTCGTGAGTCACTCCGGTGACACAATTTAAGACATAGATAAATGTCTGGGACATAAAGTCTTGTCTTAAATTATATCTACGGTTGAGATATTTAAATTTGTGGGACAAGTTTAAATATATTAATTGTTAAATAGTTAATGGGATTAATCTATTTACAATTATAATATTAGGGAAAATAAATCAGATAAAGTTCCTAAAAGTTAGGAGAATATTGATTTATTAAATTCTCTAATATTAAGATTTGAGGGTGGAGCCTCATTTGATGATTTTAATTAATAAAATTGTTTTATTATTTAAAGTCATGAATTTGATTTCAAAAGATTTGATCTTAAGATTCAAATTTTGAATTAAAGATGTTAGTGTAATATTTTAATTCAAAACCATTGGAATAAAATAAGGGTCTGTTTAGGAGACCTTTAATTTTAATCCAATCTCATCCAAATGGATGGGATGAGATTATTTTTTAATTGGATGAGATGAGATGATGTATTGGTGTTTGGGTGATTTTAGTGATAATGATGTTAAATAGGGTGTGAAATTATATAAAAGGGTATGTAATGATTGTGGTTGGTAGAAATAAGTTGATAGATTTTTGTAATTTGTATAGGGGTAGAAATGGTAGGAAATAATGAGATGAGATGGAGATAATGAGATGAGATGATAGATGTTTGGTTGTGTTTTGATTGAAATGAGATTGAGATGAGATGATATTGGGAAGTGTGATATGATATTGGAAATTGTGAGGATGAGAAAATTTTGGATTGAGGGTTAGTGGTCAATCCAAATCCAAGTGGATGAGATTATGGGCCAAAATGAAAATAATATTGGAATTATTTTTAAGAATACAATTTGGTCCATAAATTCGAACTGTTCCAATTAATCAATCTCTAACATGTGTAAATGATAACTCGGGACATGTAGAAAACCCCAGTCATCAATAATCGGGTCTTTTTATGAAATTGAACGACAAAAAAATAACAAATAATAGTTTGAGGACCAGATTGCAAATTACAAAACAACACTAGACTGTAATAAAATGTGTGGTGAAAGGTTCATTTTGGTCCTAAATGTATGGCCTAATATTCATTTTGGTCCATTATTTTAATAAATGTTCAAATTGGTCCTAAATGTTAGCAAAATGATTAATGGTGGACCAAAATGAACATTAGGGAAAACATTTAGGACCAAATTAACCCTTTAACCCTTTATTTTTGAATCCAATGATTCAAGTGTGTACATACACGTGGGCCATTTTTTATTTTGTCCCTAAAAAAATATTACCGTTATTATTTAGGAAATAGTTTTTAACTAATCTCATATTTGATAAACAAAACAGAACGAGAAATAGTTTTAACTCTTTTGAATTTTTTCAAAAAACTTCGTCAGATATATTTAAAAAAAAA
>QANZ01033354.1:49731-60829 GCA_003254925.1 Chamaecrista fasciculata
ATGAGGAATGATAGATGGAGAGAGAAAATTATAAGTGTAATAAATGAGGGTATGTAAAATTACTATTTTGTCTAATTCTTTTTTTTTATATTTGTATTAAAGTATAGGTAATTATAGGTGTATAAGTAGGGATAGATTAGTAATTGTAAGAGAAAATGAGATGATGTTGTGAATGAGATGATGATGTGGATGAGATGAGATGAGATGAAGGTTCCAAAAAACACCAAGTCATTACTGTTCATCCAATCCTAAGATGAGATGATGATTGAATGAGATGAGATCAGGATTATTATGATCCCAAAGAGGCCCTAAGTTGGTTATGGCTTCCTAAGATTTGGAGTGCTATTTTGATTTATAAAATTCCAAGATAATTAGAGGAGTATGGCGCCTTCTTTGGTGGGTCCCAAGGGAAGATTTGATCTTCCATTTGATCCTCAAAGATTGCATTTTGAATTTGAATTAAGATATTAAGGTAATATTTTAATTAGAAATTCAATTCATGAAGTCATGTTATTATTGTAATCTCATGATTTTAGAATTATAATAATCCTCTAATTATAATTAAAACCCTAGAGCTAGTCGACTTGCATATGGATCATTCATCAAGAGTGAAATTTTGTTTTTCTTCCAAAGAGAGAGAAGAGAGAAAAGTCGCCTAGCTCATAAGCCTAGAGAGAGAAAACTTCATCTTCTCCAAGAGTGAGAGAGAGATCAAGTTCCTCCAAAGCTAGGGTTTTGAGAGAATCAAACAATAAGGAGTTCTTGTTTTGCGCCACTATCCTCTTAAGATTCAAGAAGGTGTTCTTGAGTTCTAGGAGCCGTAGATCGAGTTTCCTGGTTCTTTTGGAGAAAAGAATTGAAGGCTAGCACCTTGGTGCCCAACAAACTGCTCGTGTGGATCACCGACGGAGGAAGGACGCGTCAAGTCGACTTCTTGAAAAGTCGTGCACAAACCGACCGATTGAAACTTGAGGTATAACGTTTTCATTTACAGGTTAAATTCATCTAGCGGATCTATTTTGGGAACCATAGTCAATGCGCCTTTTAAATTTTTAATTGTGCACTTTTTGGCTTCCGCTGCGTTATTTGGCTCATGGTTACCCAATAGGTTTAGCTACCGATTAGCTACAAACATTAGCTACGAATTAGCTACCAATTAGCTAGGGTTTTGAGTCATTTTATTAAATGAATAGCTACGGTTTAGCTACGAATTAGCTATGGAATAAAAAATTTTAGTTAGGGAATTGCTAAAATCAGCTACGAACCGCCCATAGCTAATTAGCTACGGACTTGTTAATTTGACCGTCGAATTAGTAGCTACGGATTAGCTACAACTTTGCTATGAATTAGCTACGGAAAATTTCATAACTAATTAGCTGCTAATTAGGATGTGGTAACCTCAATTCTCCAAATGTTTCTTCAACAACGTCAAATGTCAAAATAAAATCATGAGTTATACCATTAAGTGTACAGTAAGCAACCCAGTGCAGTACCCCATTGACAAATGTGTGTACCATCAGAAATGCGAAATTCAAGAAGTGCAACAGTGATGCTTCTCCAAGAATGAGAATCAAGAGAGTAAATTCTAACTAGTTTGAAATCATGGTTGTGAGAATCAAAGCCGAACCCATAACAAACGTCATAATAATGGAGAGTTTCATAGGTGAAGGAGGGTGTAGGAAGAATGAGATATTTGAGAATAGAAGGATTCCAAATAATAGCTTGGCCGTGATATGAATAATCCGGATAGTTAGCAAAACGGACAAGGCCATTGCAAGTGCCAATCATCATCCTAAAACCAATGGCTTGGGATATAGGTGGGAATTTGATAAGGGAGAGGCTATTGGCTGCATCATCATCTGAATAGAGGAGTAGAAATCACCTTTCAACTGAGTAGAAATTGCATCACCACCATCATAATCATCATCGTCGTTAGCATAATCATATAACCATCACCATAAGGAAGGAGGTGGAAAAAGTTGGAGGAATTGATTCGGAGATGTTGATGATGATGATGAGATATGATGAAGGAATAATTTGTGTTGATAGATTTCCAGACTTTGCAGACACACAGGCATCTCACAAGAGACTTGATGGGGAGTCTCTTGAGAATGTGCTCTATCACTTCTAAAGGAAAATAATCAGACATTGCTTCAACACAAAACAAGAGAAGAATGATATGGCAACGAGAGTCGGCAAATTATGCTATGAAGAAACGGTAAGTAAGGTGAGTGTAAATATTATAATAAAATTGACTTTTGAATTTTATATTTTATTTCCCTGATCTTAGGCAATGTGATTTTGACTTGTTATCACTAGGAAAAACATCCTCTTAAACCATTAATGTTGTAATTACTAATTCATATATTGAAATCAAATATTTAAGAATAAGTGTATTTCTTATGTTATGATTTTGACTTTGAGTAATATTTTCTATATAATATATCAAAAAAGTCAAAGTGAACATTCGGATCCATAACTTTTGGTCAAGTCTCAATTTGGTCTCATAATTTTTTTTGTTGCATTTTTGGTCTCATATCTTCTGTTCATCAAGTTGCAGATTTAATTTCATATAACTTTTGGTCAGGTTGCAAAATTGTCTAATATCTTTAGGTCAGGTGCAGAATTGGTCTCATATTTTTGGCTTAGTGAGACTAACGGTGAAACCTTTTTGCAAAGATATGAGACCAATTCTACAACCAAACTCAAAGATATGAGACTAAAAGTGCAACACGAGACCAAATCTGCAGCCAAAAAAAAAGATATAGAATAAAAAATGCAACAAAAATATATTTTCTTGAATAATGCTACATGTTCAACCGGTGAAGATTTGGGTTTGGGACCAAAGAGTGAACCAAAGAAAGTTGATGTCATTTTCCTAATGAAATCATTAGACAATAAAAAGAAAAGAAGAAGAAGAAAGAACCAAAGAAAACTTATATTTAAAAATATTTAATATAAATGGAAGAACCATATCATAGAGCTTGATATAGCAAATGTTAGGAATTTTAGGAGGAAGAAACATGGAAGCTCTCATAAATTTTTTTTCTTCTTTTTTCTCATGAACTTTGCTTTTTTCATAACTCCATAATAGGTACAAATCAGATTCCTTTTATAGAGGAAATACACATAATTAAATAAAAGATAAATAAAATAAAGTAACTACTTATCCCTAAAATCATGTACCCACTAGTTAACTCATACTAATTCAAAAACAAACTAAATCTCTAAAATTCAAATCTGATGCAACAGATTCATGCTTCCAATAACAATATTATTTTATTATTATTATTATTAATTCCCAACAGCAAAGCCCAATGTAAATTTACATGCACATATTGAAGGAAATGGAATCATCGAAGAGACACATTCCACAGTAAACTTCAGAAACAAATGAATGAAATTCTTGGAAGGTCCTTTAAAGTTCTATTGATGTTCCTATACAAGACTATCAACGAAGTTGTTGCTAAATCTTAACTCGACATTTCCATCTGTCACTTCTCTTACCTGTCACTTTTAATTGACCTTTCGGTTCCCTAAAAATTTGTTCAGTTAGAGTTACCATTTAGCAATTATAGACAAGTTATGCCAAAGAAAATAAAAACAAGTATACTTTCTTCACACATTAACCATGCTTCTACTAGAACATCTTCAAAAAAATTACATCTATCGCTTAATTTGTCAAAGCAATAAATGATCTTTCTGTTTTTATAAATATCCTTTTACGCTTAAAAATTAATAACCAATACAGAAGTATAAACTCTCAAGTATACAATATGATAACTCTATAACTTCAGTTTTAGATGACAACAATGATATCGCTCCTATGCATTATATGAAATAAAGTCAACAATGATAAGAACAGGTAGCATTATCTAAAAAACTAAATCATCCTAAATAGTGCAGACAAACCACAAGTTAAATACTGCACTTCATATAGTGTAACATTGTCATCACATGCTTGATTCTCATTGCTTCTTATAACAAACATTTGGAGGTTCAGGAATCTGCATTTAAGCAATGTTACAGACGATGCTTACAAATCTTTACCATCTACAAAATTCTATTAGAAATTTTACTTGACAAATGAGTTGCACACTCAAATTGCATTTTTTGGTTCATATTTTATTTTACAATGGATGAACAAAACTGAACCCAGTCTTTAGTAAAAATTGCAAATTTGTATTTTTTTTCCTTCACAACTTTGTTAGTTTTCCTTCACAATCAGAAATTTGTATTTTTTTTCCTTCACAACTTTGTTTACCTGTAGGCATAATCTTGTAAACGATCTTCTAGTTTTTTTATTTTTTTGAAAAGCTCCGTTGGTGTGTAAAGAACAATTGAGTGATGTTTAAATAAAATTCCAGATACAGACAGAAAGCAGAGTTAGGACTTTTCTTATTGCATAATTCGTATAGAAGTTGTTGGTTTTCTCAATGACAAAGACAAGTTGTGCCAAAAAGTATAAAGAAATTCTACAAAGTATATATAATAATTTTACAACTCGGCTGTCTTTAAGATGATAAGCATAGTATAATTCCATTATATTATATAAAATAAACATGATAATAATAAAAACTTAGAGCATTATCTAATAAACCAAATCATTAATAATGCTGAGAAGCATAGGGCAAACAGACTACAAACAAAATAGACAACCTTTTGAATCAAAATGAAATCTGAGTCCATGAGAAAATGTTAACTGTCTTCAACTTTGCAAAGCTAGATGTATTCTAAAATGGGGTTGAGAACTCAGGGGAGGGCAGAGGAGGAAAGGAACGGAGAATTTCACAGATGGAAAGGGAAGTGTTTGATGGAGGATTAATGTGGAAGGTAGGCTTTTGAATTTTTTTCATTTATTAAAAATAGACTCTCCAGATGATCTCCCACAAAATAAAATATGCCAGGGATATGGCTTATCTTCTTCACTAATCCTTTTACAGGATCTTGAAAAGTAATCTCATCAGACGAAGTAACTATGACCACTTCCTCAATATTCCTAAGAGCCAACACACGTCGCAAGTCGTCATACCTTCTCATATCAAAATGAAGCAGCTGAGTCCAAGTCGTCATACCTTCTCATATCAAAATGAAGCAGCTGAGTCCATGATTCTATTGCACCATATTCCTTCATTATCCAAATACTATAAGATATCTGCTCCGATGGAGAGACACTATTATTAGCAACAAGGGCAAGCAAATTACCTCCGCTTAAAATCTTCCAGGGCTTTTGTACTTCCTTTAAATACTGAGGTAACATCAATTCTCCAAATCTTTCTTCAACAAGGTCGAAGGTCAAAATAAAATAGTGACACATCCCATTAATTTTACGTATTGCCCGCCAGTGCAGTACCCCATTGACAAACTTGTCTTCAATGTAGACAATTCCAAATGGAAAAGGTGCAGCATGAATGGTTCTCCATGAATGAGTAGCAAGAGAGTAAATCTCAACTTGAGGAGTAGCTTCTTCGAAGAGTGCAGCGCCAATGCTAAATCTGACTACTTTGAAATCATGGTTATGAGAATCAAAGCCGAACCCAGAATAAACAGAAGTTTCAAATTTGAGGGAGGGCTTAGGAAGAATGAGATATCTGTAAATAGAGGGGTTCCAAATAACAACTTGGCCGTCATTTGAATAGAAATAATAGTCCCAAACACACAAGGCCATTGCAAGTACCAACCACCGTCCAAGAATTAGCGGGATGGGATCTATTGAGTGGGAATTTGAAAAACGAAATGCTATCGCCGGTTCCATCATCGTCATTTGAATAGAGTGAGAAAAATTCACCTTCCACCGTATGATAACGATGTTGATGGAGGTGGAAGAAGAGGGAGGAATTGGTGGGGTTGCATTGGAGATGGTGATGATGAGATGTGATGAACAAATGGTTTTTGATGATAGACTTCCAGGCTTTGCAGAGAGAGATGAATTTCACTAGAGACTTGAGGGGAAGTCTCTGAAGAATTTCCTCTATCACTTCTAAAGGAAAATAGTCAGACATTGAGAAGAAAGTGATAACAGCTAGAGTCGGCAGGCAATGGTATGATCAAGAAACGCTTCATGTAAAGATCAAAATTTTAGTATACCTAACCTTGTTAGATGGTTTTAGTGATTGTAATTATAAATGTATAAGATTGTAATTGTTGGAAATAATTATTATTATAATTATTATTATTTTGGAAGCATGAATGAAGTGAATAGCCGTTTGAAGAAGTATGACTTCATGTATTTTCATAGCCGTTTGCACATATTGTTGCAGATTTTTAGTTTCATTTGACTTAGTCATAGTAGCTACTGAGGCATGGTTTTAGGAGTGGATGATCATGCATTTATTTTTCACTATTTAATTATTATAAATCCCTTTGATAAAGGATTTTTGAACTTTCCGTATATTAGCAATGCAATTTCAGATTTCAACTCCCCTTTTATTATTTTATTAAAAATATTAAAAATAGTAAGATTCTAGCAACTTTTTTTTCCTATTTTTTTTTGTTTAGGAAATAATTAAAATACTATTTAGATGCAATCCACTATTATTTGGGAAGGAAAAGTTCAAAGAAAACAATATTTTGACAGGATGGCGACTTTTTAACTTTTCCAATGATCATTAAGAACACAATACATAGAAAGATGAGTAAGTTTTTCTTTAAAAAAATATTAAATTTTTAATATGTAATATTAAATTTAAATAGATACTATTTACATGCCATAATAATATCTATTTACATGCTTTGTTTGTCAAAGGAATTATACATAGTGGATTGCATCTAAATAGTATTTTAATTATTTTTGGCAAATATACAGCTGTAGGATTATGCTTCTTGATTACTCATTATATTTTTTCAGATAACGCTTTAAAATCTTCACCATCCAATTGCAATCATTGGGCAGTAGTATAATAAGTAGGCATAATATAGTAAATGGCCTTTCTAGTTTTTTATAAAAATAATTGAGTGATGTTTTTCATGTAATAAGAGACACAGAGCCAAAAAAAAAAAAAACAGAGTTAAGTTGTTGCTGATTGCTTTCTCAAAAAGGCAGAGAAAGTTATGCCAACAAAAACAAAACAATCTCAATTGAGCAGCACCCTCACCAGTAACTAATTGCATTTTCTGATTTTTATTCGTCTCACTATGGTTCTCCACACCACAACTGAAGCTGGTCTTTACTATAAAATGTAAATTCTATTTTGTATTTGTGAGACATTATCAAGCTTGATTCATACAGAAGAAACCAACAATTTATGAATGACAGACAAGTTATGCCAATAATAACATAAATAGGTCCACTTTCTTCACACATTCACCAGGCTTCTACTACATGTTCAAACAAATATCATCTTTTGCTTTGTTTGTCAAAGGAATTAATGTTAATTTTCCCCTTCAACTGAGACATTTGCCAACACTCCCCTCAATCTTATAAAGCAAAACAAAAGAGACTCATACATGTAGGCATAATCTTGAAAATGATCTTTCTGTTTTTTATAAAATAAGAGAGGGAGCTCATAAAAAATTAATTCTATAACATATAAATCATAGTTTATAAATTCTCTGTCTTCAGATGCTAACAGTGATATGTTCTTTTGCATTATATGAATTAAGCTTGAAAGTCACAAGATCTTACATAATTTTCTAAGAAGCCGAAATCATATATAAAACATGATGGAGTGCAAACAAACCACAAACTGAATACATCACAATCTTTAAAATGAAACAATTGAGCCCAATATTCTACAGCATTGCCTACTTTCATTGTCCAGATACTACAAAAGTTTTAGTGCAAAGAGAGTTATTTCACTGAGTCAGAGAAACCAAATCTCCTAACTTTTCTACATCATCATCTTCAAACAAACATCATCTTTTGATTTTTTTGCCAAAGGAGACAATGTTAATTCAATTCTTCAAATTGAAGATATTTGCAAACAATCTCCTCCACTTTCCAAAGCTAGAAGGTCAACATAGTCTCCCATAAATGTAATAAGGTCACTCATCTTTTTTTGTAAAATCCAGAATTACAAAAATATAAAAGAGAATGAAAACATCTTTTCTATATATAATTTGATGGGTAAAATGCACTTTGGTACCCTGTGGTTAGGACCGAATCCACTTTGGTACCCTGAAAGACAAAATTTGACACTTTGGTACCCTGAGGTTTGCGCCGTTAGCACTTTGGTACCCTGTAGTCATTTTTCGTCAAGATTTAACGGAAAATTGTTAGCACTTTTGCAAAAATTACAAAATACCCCCAAATAGTTTCAAAATTTTCAAAAAGTCCCTAAAAATATTTGAGGACTAAAATAAAAATTATAACAAAATTTTGGGGTCAAAATGTAATTATGAAAAATATTGGAAAAAGAATAAAATTATAGATTAGTTCTAAATCTGAAAAATAAAATGCGCTTTAGTCCAAAAACTGTGTTGTTCATAGTGAGAAGATAAACTTTACAAAAGTTTTGCAAAAACTACAGAATGTCCCCAAATAGTTTCAAAATTTACAAAAAAAACTCCCTAGATCATGATATTTGAGGACTAAAATAAAAATTACAAAAACTTTTTGGGGTCAAATGCAATTTGGAAAATAGAAAAAAGGAGATAATTACATATCAGTCCTAAATCTGAAAAATAAATGCAATTTAGTCCGACACATTGAAATGCAACTACTTAAATGAAATTTTAAAAGTAAACTTGAATAATTTGAACAATATTCCCAATAATTTATTTACAAATTAAATAATTAATATTTAGTTTCAATAAATAATTTAATAAAGTTGACAAACATTTGAGTTCAACATGTTATTAATTAAGGACTTGGTTGAGAGAAGTATTGAGAAAGGGAAGATTTTGATTCATCAAAACTCTAACGATCTTTCTGCAATTTCTTTTTTAATAACTCTCTAGTTCTTGAAATGAAATTGTAGAAAACTCCATCAATTCTTTTAGTTTGTTGTTTTTTGTTTCGTTTTACCAAAGAGAGAGGACCGAAACGCACAAAAGAAATCTTGTTGAAGAGTGAAATATGGTTTAAGCAGCAATAGAAACTAACGGATAAGATGCAGTAGAAATTGACGACTAAGTTTGAGTCACGTCAGCACTATTTGTTAAAACATGACGGAAAATAACCACAGGGTACCAAAGTACTAACAGCGCAAACCTCAGGGCACCAAAGTGTCAATTTTTTTCTTTTAAGGTACCAAAAGTGAATTAGGTCCTAACCACAGGGTACTAAAGTACATTTTACCCTAACATGATTGACAGAAGTCACACAAACATGTATGTAGTTTAACAAAAAAAAAATATTATACACTACAAGTGATTTCGTTTATTCATATATATCAAATCCCTCAACTTCATCTTTAATTTCCTGTGTACTTAATAACTGGGTTATCATCAATCATATTTTTTGCCATGCTTTCAGTTTGTCCCTGCATGCAAATTAAAAGATGAAACAAAAATATAATCAATCTGTTTAACAACATTTAAATACTATTTTTATTCAGTTCATAGAGATTAGTTTTCAAAATTAACATTGATAATAGGCCCAATAATTAGAGGGCCCCGTGGGCAGAAGAGGCCCTTGGCCCAACACGCCATAAACCCACCAGATGGGATTGAGCAGGCGAGAATGCCCATAATTCCGCTAAGGCGAGAGCGCCCATGACCACGAAGGGCATGGGCGTCCACGAACAAGGAATAAGGAAACAACCCTTGAATCAATCAAGAACCAATCAAGGATCGATCAAGATTCGCTGTTAATCAAGGCAAATCACTCAGAGATCCTTTCCCTTGATAACGCCTTAATCATCAAGGCACCTTTCACAGAAAAGGAAATAACGTGGGAGCCAAGGATCACAATCAGATTAGCTAGGATCACAATCAAGGATCTAGGCATTTATGGCAAGATCACACCAGATTGCCTTCAACCAGTATAAAAAGTTAACCCTTCACACTGGAAAGAGGTACGCTCTTTACTCAGTCAATTGACGTTATTGAGCTCATAACCCTTACTAACTTAAGCATCAGAGGTGAATCGCGGGGTCACCCTGTGTGTTCATTGACTTGCAGGTAACCTTTAACCAGAGTTGTCTCACCTGAACCAGGTAATGACCCTAGAAAAGGATGTTCTTCCCACAGAGGAAGCCGACGATTGGAGAACGCCGATATTCAAATATCTGGCTACCAACGCTCTCCCTTCAGACAAAAATGAAGCCAGAAAGGTCATGAGAAGATTTGGCAGGTATTTTATTAGGCAGGGAGCCCTTTATAGGAAAAACTTCAGTCATCCCGGAGCTAAGTGCGCAGCAGGAGACGAGATCAAGAGATTGTTGACAGAAATCCACGAGGGATTGTGTGGAAGCCACCAAGGCCCAATGGCGATGCGAAAGAAAATTCAGAGTGCAGGCTACTACTGGCCTACACTCCAGCAAGATGCTGAGAACGTTGTCCGTTCGTGCGAGAAATGTCACAAATATGCCAACATGATCCACTCGCATGCTGCTCCTCTAAACGCCATCACTTCTCCATGGCGTTTTGATCTTTGGGGAATTGACATTGCAGGGCCGTTCCCAATGGCCACGTACCAAAGGAAAGTCCTCATTGTCGTCGTGGACTACTTCACGAAATGGGTAGAAGCGGAAGCCGTGGCGTCCATAACCACGGAAGCCATGGAAAAATTTGTGTGGCAGAACATCATCACCAGGTTTGGCGTCCCAAACACACTGATATCTGACAACGGTGCTCAATTCACGAGCAAGAAATTCCAAGACTTCTGATCTTACCATATTTCATCATGTATTTTAGGGACATTTTAGGGCATTTTATATTCATTTGGGGTTCATTTGCATGCCTTTATGTCCTTTTATGATGAAATATGATGCCTTGAAGTTTGATGATTATTTGGACTATTTTGTGATTAATTGAGTGATTTTCTCGGGTTTAATCTTTATTACTTGATTGATCCTCTTTATCCTGAGAGTTCACTTAGTTTCTCGATGTTCTTGATAGGTTTTAATGAAGTCCAAAGTGCTGAATTACTTCGAGGAAGGCTCAAGGATGATTGGAGACGAGTCAGGGACCAAACTGAAAACAAACTAAATTTGCT
>QANZ01033354.1:64928-97503 GCA_003254925.1 Chamaecrista fasciculata
AAAGCATGAACTAGGGTTTCGTCATTAGGGAGTTTTTCTCACACTAGAATTAGGATTTACTTTATTGTTCTTGAATTCTAGTTGAACCTGAGAACTTTTTGGTATTCTGATTCTTGATTAGGAACTTGGATTTATTGTTTGATTATATCTTGATTGTAACCCTTGAGTTTACACTAGTTTGGTTATAATTATAGATATATCGCTTTGACAATGTTTATTGTTATAAAGATTATGGTTCTTGATCTTCGTTTATCATCAATTGAATGAGGTTTTCAATACTTGTTGTGGATCTATCTTGTTTAAGGTGTTTGCATGATAGGGTTGTTAATCTAGGTCATTAAGTTGTTAGTGACTATCTTAGGATGATTTGTGTGGGAATACTCCATTTATCTTTATTAGTAATGATTGCCTAATCCAATTGCTCTGTCGGGTGT
The DNA here is from genome assembly GCA_003254925.1 of Chamaecrista fasciculata. NCBI lineage: Eukaryota > Viridiplantae > Streptophyta > Magnoliopsida > Fabales > Fabaceae > Chamaecrista > Chamaecrista fasciculata. The sequence goes on from QANZ01033354.1 coordinate 65,363, forward strand.
TCTCTCAATTTGGTTAATCTATTCGTATTATTATTTCTTTCAATTCAATCCTTTAAATCAAAAACACAAAAACATTTATTGCTTTATTTAATTATCGTCTTAGGTCATAGAAAACAATCAAAGAACAAAATCTCTGTTGCTTTCTCCCAACTAGTGATAATTTGGTATTGTTTGCTTTTAAACCTTGCACAAAAGTTCCTCGAGAGATCGACTCGGATTGCACCACTATAGTGCATTTTATTCCGGTATTTTGGCCACCTAGCGACGGGTGCGGTCAACTTCTGTAAGGTCTGGAAAATCCATCACAAAACCACCTCAGTAGAACACCCACCACAAATGCCCAAGTTGAATTGGCTAATCGGATCATCATACAAGGAATCAAAAGGAGACTAGAGTCAGCTAAGGGAAGATGGGTAGATGAACTCCCCTCAGTATTATGGTCATATAGAACCACAGAGCAAACAGCCACGAAGGAAACACCCTTCGCCTTGGCATACGGGCACGAAGTAGTGATACCTGCTGAAGTGGACGTCCCTACTGAAAGGATAATCAACTATCCAAGTACCAATGATGCCAACTCCAGGCTCGAAGTGCTGGATAGCTTGGAAGAAAGAAGAGAAGTTGCAGCCATAAGGCAAGCTGCCTACAACCAAATGGTTAAGAAATACCATGACTCCAAAATAAAACCTAGGACCCTCAGAATAGGGGACTTGGTACTCAGAACCGTGGATAACAACAGAAAGGATCCTAGACACGGAAAGCTAGGACCAAACTGGGAAGGACCATACAGGGTTATAGAAATCCTACCTGGAAACGCCTTTAAGCTGAGTAGCTTGGAGGGAAAGCCACTTCCAAATGCTTGGAACATGGCCAAACTCAAGTTTTATTTCCCTTAGTAAGGAAGCTTTGTAATAATCAAAGAAGGCCACTGAGCCATTGTACTGAGATTTTTTAATCAATAACGTGCATTTTTCTAACACAATGCGTTAATTATATTAAGTTGCTCGGGGGGACGCCCTCGAAACAGCAACAAAAAGGCCCTCGAAGAAGCCTTGTAAGTATGACACTCACCAACCAAGCGAACCGATCCTCCCTTGGATAACTAGTCAAAAACTTAGCGTATGATACGCAAACGCTCGAAGCGTGCCCAACCCGAGGCAGCACCTTTACGTGCAAACAATATGATAATCAAAGCATGAAAAACGCAAGCCAAGCATAGTACGTAAAGCGAGGAATAAAACGCTGAAAGCAAACATAGGTAAGCTAAAGCATAAATTTATAGGCAACACCACCCAAATATTCAAAAGTGGCACAAAGGCCACACCATCAAAGTCAAATGGGGCATGAAAGCCACAACAAATCCACAAAAATTAAAAAGGAGCACGCAGGCCCGAAACAAAATAAACATAGGCGCGCAGGCCTAAACGTCAGCCGGGGTATCCCCAACAATGTCGGCTGGAGGGGCTTCCTTAGTGTCCTCATACAATGTTAATTTATGTTTTGAAAACCTTTTTTCCAAACAAGTTGCAAGTCTACATATCTTGTAATTTAATAATATTTGTCCATAATATAAAATTCAAATATTTGAAGTCATACAGTAAAACTAACAAGTATTATCACATAACAAGTATCAAAACAAGGAAAGTATGCAATCTAGATTCCAAAACTAATAAGTATTTCAAACATATCAATACATAAGAATATACAATCAAGATAATCATAAATCATCATCATCATCCTCGGCCTCATCTTGATTTATTGCAGAAGGTGGTCCAACAAGCCTAGATAAATTCCTTTTTGGAGGGACCTGCAGCATCTAACCATGCATCATTGTCAACTACTAGACAAGATGAAGTGTCTTCACCATATTTTCGTGACAACGCAGGCATCAAGTTTTTCCTACACAGTCCAAATAGCATCACTATATAATCATAACTCAAGGAACACCCATCACTTTAATTAATTAATTACATCACTCCCACCCTTGCTACCTTCTTAATTACTTAATTCCTAAATATATATCTATCTGATCCTAACTAAGAACATATATACCCTATCTAGCTATCCAATTATATATATATATGGTGACACTCACAAACCTAAAGAAACTATAAGAGCAAGACTCCGAGTCTAAAAGGAAAAAAGAATCAGGAGAATAATGCAAGAATGCAAAATACAAGGCTATATATGTATAAATAACTCATAATACAATGCTCACGATTCATGAAGAATATGCTCAATTACAACCATTCTTGCTACAGTTATTGAAATTCTAAAGAGATGAGGGGAAGGTGAAAGTATCACGAATTTCATTCACCATTACATTGCATATAGATGAACTTCTGGCAAAAGGTACAGACAACTTCAAAACTTATGAAAAAATTGAAAAACAAATTGAACAGAAAAATTTCTTAAGAGAATGTGAAGTGCTTCAACGGGATCAAAAAACAAATAGATTATATAGTTTTTTTTTTTGGAACAGTAGATTATACAGTTTACTTTTTTCAAAAGTTCGAGTGCATAAAAATCAAAGGGCGTGGCACCAGAGTTAGTTACAGAGAGGCGTCATAACACATCAGAAACTAACCTAAAATGGATTTTGACCTTAAAATAGAAAACAAACGAGGACATTATTAAATTCCTTATCTATGTGTACCTTGCAAGCAGTTATGTTAGCACTTATGTCCTGCCAACATCCTCCATTTCTTTCAAGGCATTCATTAGTTTCGATATCTGATAAACACAAACCCAGTACAATATCAAGCACTTTTAGTAATTTATCTGAAGCTTGAGAATCATTCAACAAAGGCAATTCAAATAATGAAAAATGTGAATGTATTTATTCCTGTGAAAAACTCTCATACAACAATCAGGCGTGTGACTAGAGGTCGATCGAGTCCAGATTTTTGCCCCGGACAACCCAAAAAACAAAAAGAAAAGAAAAATGGATGCACCAACCTCCACTTAAACAGACCGCAGGTTCAGTAGTCTCCTTGAATCCAGAACATATAGCCTTTAGGACAACAGTTCTATCCAATTTTCCTTTATAGAAAACAAACCATAAATCTTTAGAATTCTGATAAACGTCATATATTTTCTATAAAGTCAAATAATTTGCTGCATTAACCAGTTAGCCAACAAACTGATAAGGTAAGAGCAAAATAGACACAAGATACAAAGAGTTTAAAGAGAACAGATCTGAGAATTCAAGTAGATAGTAATAAGTAACACCTATACCTCGATATTGAACATTGTTTATAACCAATGTTGGCAAGATTGTGAGATCACCACGAGATCCTCTCCCAACCTATATATTAAAAAACAAAAAGCAACAACTACATATAGTCAAATTACATATGATGAATCTTTATTGATTGATGACAGTTGATAATAAGGTAAACTTTGAAGAGATATATAGAAGTATATATGTGATATATGACCTGGAGTTCTTGTTCAGCTTTCAGCATTGCATTATCCTCATCAAAATACATAGAACCAGCGAACACAACAATCAACAATTATGCAGATAATATATAGTATAAACTAACCTAAAAGGAAATGCAACAAAAGTAATCACAAACCAAGCAGCAAGAATACCACAAGCCACGCCCTTGATACTGTTGAAACCAACCAATCTTCCACTAGTCTTGGAGCCCTCCAAATCACCTAATTGCACATGCCAGACACATTAGATTAGAGATTAGGGAAAACTGAAAAATAAGTCATAGAGAAAAAACAGGGCAAATGAGGAAAGGAAAATTGAAAAAGAAATGAGGATAATATTGTACAATGTCGACAAATAAAACTAAAATAACCCAGTTAGAAAAAACAAATCCCACCTCTTGCACTTTTTAGGATTAAAAAAATGACAATTTCAATGTTATGCAATTCGGGACAACTGGTGTGTTATTAGTAATTTGTGTTTTGAAAATAAATCAACTGGTATGTTATTATTTAGAGATTGAACTAGGACCTGATGTTAGAGGTTTTTCATTCCTCTACTGAAGCCTCTCCTATTGAATTAAGTGAACAGGTTAATGAATTATGTTGTTTATTTGTCTTGCACAAATAATTCAGGGTAAATTACATTTTGATAAAGGAAGTGGGAAGTCCTTGTGAACCAAATATAGGAAGTTCTCTGTTGATAGCTTTCCAGTTGATGACAATACTCATTTTTGTGAAACATATAAATATATATTATTCTTTATATAAAAGCAAAATATGCAATAAACAAAATGAAAAGCATTTAAGAAAAATATGCAACACTGGAAATGGAACCACAAAATTTATCTTTGTTTAGGAAAATGTAGTAGAATTAAGGATTGAAGTAGTCATATAAAAGATGTAGAAATACTTCTTCAAACAACGTCCAACTAATGAACAAAATAGCATATGCATTGATGAAAGTAAACACAGGAAAAATATGAATTTGATTAGTTATAATATCCCTTCTAATCCTAACAACCTGATATCAGTCACCATAGTATAATACCTAATAATATAATACAATATCTAATATATTTGAAAATGGAAGATCAAGATTTTTATATCTCATATATTTGAAAATGGAAGATCAAGATTTTTCCAAAAATTAAGCGGCATTAATATGAGTTTTATGGATGAATTATTTTAAAACGGGAGAAAAATCCAGCAGCTATATTTTTTTTTTTGAAGAAAATCAAGCAGCGATATTAACTAATAGCAAGGGCGAGAAATGAGATGATGTAGAAGACTGAAGAAGAAAAATAAGATAAGAAAGTGAAGGTGTGAGATAATAAGAGTTTTCAAAAAATGCAAATATGACAATCAAATTTATGGCTTTGCATATAATCACCAAAGAGTTCACAAAAATAGAAGTTGAAAAATCTTAAACAACATTGTTCATCACCAGAAAAGATACCCCAAAAGCAATATTATATGTAATTCGATTTGTATGCATTTTATTTATGAAAATTGATCCATAAACAACCTAAGTGAGTATAACGAGTAACAACTACATAAAAATTAACTTGAGCAAAATCATTACAGAGACACAAGGCACAACAAAGCTAAATCATCACAACTTGTTGAATAAACTGAAATAACTTAAGTCCACGATTCTATAAAACTACATTCTTAAAATCCCATTATAAAAGAAAGATTCTGATGGTGAGGCACAGAAAGCGAAGAGATTGTTGTAAAATAGATACCTCCAAAGGTGCCACCTTTAAACACTCAGGTAACATCGATTCTCCTAATTTTTCTACCTCATCTTCTTTAAAGGAACATCATCTTTTGCTTTGTTCGCCAAACAAGAGAACGTTAATTCCCTTCCTCAACTTGGAGATATTTGCAAACAATCTTTTCAACTTTCCAGCACTACAAGTATTCCTAGACGGGAGTGTGTGGTGAATGGATGGAAAGGGTAGAGTTTGATGAAAGACTAAATTGGAGAATGTAGATCCTGAAATATACCTATCATGTTTACATATTTAGATCCATGGAACTCCTACTTGCTGAAGTGAATATCCAAAATTCACAATTTTGTCACATGGTCCAAATTTTTTAAAAGTATTAAGTTTTGGTCTTCTTTACGGCAAATATTCAATCTGAAAAATGCAAACTCACAAGTGAAAAATCTAAACTTTACAGCATTCCATATAAGTGTTGTAGGGTTATGCTTCTTGCTTTGAAATCTTTACCATCGAATTTAATATAGTGGGCTGTAATATATGTGGAAATACTATTGTAAATGACCTTTCTACATTTTTAAAAAATATTGACCGATGTTTACTTGTAATAAGAGACACGGGGCAAAAGGAAAGCATAATTCTAAGTTAGAGAGGCTGTTTACTTTCTCAAAGATAGAGAGAGTTTTGCCAACAAAAACAAAACAATCTCAACTAAGCAGCACTCTCACCGGTAACTAATTATAAGCGAAAGTAATCTAACTCACAATCTGTATTTCATTGATTGAATAATCTCAGCTTACAATTCTCTATTTATAGAGAAGTAAGGAATATGAATACAATGAAGCTTATAAGCTGAATACAGATAACAGAAAAATTGAATTGCTAACAAACTTAACTAACTCATTACTATACTCTATTATCCCCCTTCAAATTTATCATAGGTAATGAACAAATGCTAAATTTGCTGCGAAACTTAGTAAACAGATCAACAGAGACACTCTTTGTAAGAATATTAGCTAGTTGATCAAGAGTTGGAATATGTCTGACAGAAACTGACTTCTTAAGTACATGATCACGAACAAAATGCAGATCAATCTCAACATGCTTTGTCCTAGCATGTAAAATTGGATTTGCAGCAAGTTGCACAACTCAAGAATTATCACAATACAAAGCAGGAATCTGAATAAGAGGCATCTTCAATTCATATAATAATGATTTCACCCATAAAACTTCAGCAACACAACTGGCAATACTTCTATACTCAGCTTCAGTGCTTGAACGAGATACTGTACATTACTTCTCAGAATTTCAAGCAATAGGTGTATTGCCAAGAAAAACAGACCGCCCTGATGTAGACCTCCTGTCATCAGGATCAGATGCCCAGTCTGAATCCGAGAATGCTATGAGATTTAGATGAGAAGACTTAGTTATATGTAGACCAAAATCTAAGGTTCCACTAAGATACCTCAGAATTCGTTTCACAGCTTTCCAATGAGAGTCCTTAGGAGATTGCATGAATTGGCATACTTTGTTTCCTGAAAATGAAATCTCAGGTCTAGTAAGAGCAAGATATTGAAGAGCACCTACTACTGACCTATACAAGGTAGGATTCTCAAAATCATCATTCCCTATCTTGGAAAGCTTTTGACCAACAACCATTAGTGTAGTTAAAGGTTTAGGATCTCCCATCTGAGCTTTGAGAAGAAGTTCCTTAACAAATTTAGTTTGAGATAAATGAATACTGCCATCTGCCAAGTGATTAACTTGTACACCAAGAAAATAGTTCAAAGCACCCAAATCCTTAAGGGGAAAACACTGATTAAGATAGGATATCAGTTTAGAAATGCAAGATTTGGAGCTTCCTGTGATGATGATGTCATCTACATATGCTAGCACATAGAGATCACCAAAAGAATCACTCTTAACAAACAAATAACTATCACATTTTGAAGGAACACAACCAAATCTGACAAGAGCTTGAGACAATGCTGTAAACCAAGCTCGAGGTGCTTGCTTTAACCCATAAAGAGATTTGTAAAGTCTACATACTAAATTAGTATTAGAAGACACAAAACTCTCAAGCTAAACCATATATACTTCTTCAAACAATACTGTTGGGAATTCTAGGCGCCTAACGCAGCGGAAGCAAATATAAAAATTAAAAATAAAAGCGCCAAGTCCTAAAATTCCCTAACGGATCCGCTAGCAGAATTTAAAACTTTTAAGATAGTGGTATACCTCACGAGTTTCAATCGGTTGATTGTACAAGGCATGTCCTAGGAGTCCACTCACAGCGTCCTCCCTCTACCGGTGATCCACACGAACAGTTTCTCGGGCACCAAGGTGCTAGCCTTCCGTTCTTTTCTCCAAAAGAATCAGGGACCAATCTACAACGACTTTGACTTCAAGAACTCCTTCTTGAATCAAACAAGGTGGCGCAAAAGGAAAGCCCCAACAACTCCTTCTTGTTTTTCCTTCTCTCACAAAACCCTAATTTTGGTAACCTCAAATCGAATTTCCTAACTCCTTAGGCAAACTCGATTTTTCCTCTCTCAACTCTTGAGAACCAAAATTTTCTCTCACTTGGAAAGCTAGGGTTTGAGAATGGCGATTTTCTATCTCTCTCAAACCAGGAGGATGAAAGTTGCACAAATGAGCTCTCTCTCTCCCTTAGGCGCCTAGCCTAGGGTTTTTAATAATTATTTTTAGAGCATTATTATAATTCCATAATCATAATAATATGGCTTCATGAATTGAATTTCAAATTAAAATATTACCTTAATATTTAATTTAAATTCAAATCATAATCTTAGGGAATCAAATGGAAGATCAAATCTTCCCTTGGGTCCCACAAGATGATGCACCATATGCCCCCTTTTATCTTTGGAATTTTATAAATCAAAAACCTTCCTAACTCTTAGGAAGTCATGATTTTCCAAAGATCATGAGTTAAGATATTCCCTAATATCTATGATTCAAATCTTTTGGAGCAACTTCTTCCCATAGCATTAAGAAAATGTCTTCCTACAGAAGTTACTTCGGTGTTGATTGAGTTGTCTAATTACTTCAGAGAATTGTCATGCAAAGTTATAAATATCCAACATCTAGAACGGCTTAAACAGAGAATTCCAATAGTGCTTAGCCGTATGGAAATGATATTTCCGCCATCTTTTTTTACTATTATGGTTCATTTGGTCATCCATCTTGTTGATAAAGTGATGGTTGCTGGTCCAGTTCATTTTAGATGGATGTATCCCATTGAAAGGTAATATGAATTTATTTCATTTGCTCAAATTTTGCTCAGTTCACAATACATTTGAAGTTCAATGACTTTTTTCCCCTAATTAGGGCTCTTGGTCATTTGAAGTCATACGTTCGAAATAAGGCAGCGCCCGAGGGTTGTATAGTAGAAGGATACATTTTAGAGGAATGCCTCACTTTTTGTGCTAGGTACCTGGAAAATGTTGAGACAAGGTTTAATCGACCTAGACGCAATGATGATTATAATGAAGACAATAGTAGCGAATTTGATACATTGTCTAGAATATTTCCTGCATTAGGCAAACCGTTCGGTGCTGCAAAGACGGTTTCTCTAGAACCTGTAGAGATAATTCAAGCTCACTCATATGTGTTGGCACAATGTGAAATAGTTGACAGTTATCGTGAGTAAGTTATCTGATCCTTGTTAGATTCTTTCTATTTTTGTAATCATATATTAGTTTGTTAAATGACAAACAATGTTATATATTTAGGAAGTTCAGAACTGAGGTGCGAAGGATGAATCGCGGCAAAAGAATTTCAGCGAAAGATGTAGAACAATACGTTCATAAACACTTTCACAAGTGGTTTAAAGATCATGTAATGTTATACTTTATTAATAATTTTCAATTTAACCGAACTCTTCCCCTTCAAGCTTTATTAGTTCATATTAACCTCATATTTTGTGAAAATATATTAGGTTTCAAAAAATTCCAACTGTGATGTCACTCCTGAAATTGTGCTACTTTCACAAGGGCCACTTGATATTGCAAGGAGATTTGATGGGTATAATGTAAATGGGTTTAAGTTTCGAACCAAAGGTAGAGAGCAAGGAATGAGAACTCAAAATAGATGTTATGTCTGCAAATACTAAGAATTCTTCAGTTGATGAGAACGGGAACTTGAAGTCCTTGGATATTTTATATCATGGAAGGTTAGTTGATATCATAGAGTTGAATTACTTTGGTAAGTTGAAGGTTGTCATGTTCAAATGTCAATGGGTAGACCCTACACCTAATAAAGGAACCAAGATTGATGAATTTGGGATAACAAGTGTGAACTTCTCTCGCTTAGTACATGCTGGTGCAAAAGAAATTGATGAACCTTTTATTCTTGCAACAAATGCTCGGATGGTATTTTATGTTGATGATCCAACTGATGTAGGTTGGAGTTGTGTTTGTCATGTCAAGCCAAGAGATTTATTTGATATGGGAGATGAGAGCTTGATGCATTCTCAAGAGTCCATTGTGGAAGATATACCTTTTGCAGAACAATCATTGGATGACCATGGTATTGATCATTTGCAATTAGTTAGAGCTGGTGTTGATAAAGAAGTTCAAAGTGTACACTTGCCATAACAGATGATTACATTGCTAGTGGAGAGGATGAAGGAATATCTCAATACTATTTTTGTGTAATTCGTAGTTCAAAATATTAGAATTTGTAATGGATATATGTTTTGTTGGAACTTGTTAGTTAGTTATATTTATCAATGCTTTTGGAACTTTCTTATTTAAAATCTAATATTGAATTCTTGCTTGATTAATTATTATAATGACATTTTTGGTTGATGCATTCTTCACTAGTTCAGAATTATGTGGTTTTAGTTGTGTAGCAAATGGCGAGAAAGCGAAAGAACTCAGGGAATGACTTGTTGGAGAATTTAAGAGGCCCACAAAGTGATAATAGTAATTGCCCTAGTGAAGTTGAAACTACAAATGAAGGTCCTAATCTCTCAAGCAATGATGACAACCTTACTCCATCCTCAAGTGACATTGGAACTTTTCCACGAGAAAAAGATGAGCCTCTGCTTGTTACGATTAGAGGTAAAATTGAGGTTTTATTAATCTTCTCATTTATTATTGTGTTTATATTTTATCTTTATTTTATATATGTTAATGTTATTATCTTTTTCCATGGATAGATATTGCCACTGAAATAGAAACTAAAAAAAAATTGACTGCAAAAGACATTTGGCAGCTGGAAAAAAATGAGAAGGTTAAGGTGAGTTTGAATGGTAATGGGCATGGAGATGATGAGGGTTCAAATCTGCTTGTGAGATTCTTAGGCACAATTGCCCGAAACCCAAGACTTTGTCCTTTAAACATTAAAAATTGGCATTACATGCCAAAAGACAAAAAAACCGAACAATGGAAGATAATAGAGGTAACAATGTGAGATTAGTTTTAATTCAATTTTTACTATGTCTTTATTATTACTGCATTTTAATAAGTAATTGTAAATTAAATACTATGTGAAGGAGAACTTTTTGTTTGATTATGCTGCTGGTTGCAAATGGGTTATGAGCTCATTAGGAGAAAGGTTTAAAAATTACAAACATGAGTTACGGTGCAAGTACTTTCGCTCTGATCTTAGCATGGAGGAGTTACTTGCCAATTGTCCACCCAAAGTGGATAGTGCTGAGTGGTCGATTTTTGTACGTTATTATCAAGATGAAAAAGTGAAGGTATGAATCTTTAAAAGGAGTATCTCATTAAGTTAATGTTGAATTATGTTTGGTTCATGTTACTAATGTTAAGATGTTAGGCAATGTGCTCACAAAATGCAAACAATCGAAAGAAGCTCAAGATCCCTCATGCTGGTGGTAGTAAAAGTAATGCCAGGAAAGGTGCTCAAATGGTATGTTAAATTTGGTTTCTTTAGTTATCATTTAATATTGTAGATTTAATTCTTACATTACTCATGTTAATTGTAGGGTAAGAAATTACAGAGGGTTGTATGCCGAACTGAGGTTATTTTGTCAAATTTAATGAACAAGAATGGAAATTATGTCAATGAAGAAGCAGCGGATTTGGCAGTAAGTTTTGGATCTGATTTTGAATAATTTATGGTTGAATTGAATGCTATTTTGTTATGCTTTGATGGTTTAGTTGCTGGTTTGAACAGAGCTTGGCAATAAGTTTTGTGTGTTTTAGTTGCTGATTTTTATTCTGGATATTAAGTGACATGTATTGAGTTGTTTGGCATTCATTCTATGTGTAGCAGATTTTAGGGCTGCCTACCGGTGATAAGTCTTTAATATTTTGCATTGCCATTGTCTTGTGTGTCCTGTTGAGACTATCATAGCATAGAAATCTGTTGTATCAACTACCGGTGATAATTAGGAATGTTGTTTTTCTAGCCATGTTAATTTAGTCATTTTGAGACTATAATGGCATAGAAATCTGTTCCATTTGCCTCATTTTCTGCATTTTCCTCCATTGAATCCTTCTTCCCCCTTCCCTAGTTCATGTTGGGCTGTTGGTTTTTCAATTTCTTTAGGTTTTTTGTTCTCGTGTTTGTACTCGTAGGCTTTTGAGTGTTCTCATGTTCCAAAATGATCCTTGAAACCTTGCAGAAAATTGTTAATTTAAATGCCTATGGTTTGGGTGTCGTTCTAGCCACTTAATGAGCTTAAATGTTTGTGACTATTTTCTTCCAAATCTGGTTTGATTGGCTTGGACCCAAAATGTACGTTGAATATTTCTTAGCCTTTTAAAGGTGCTGAAGATCATTTTGGAAATTTGGTCTATTTCTTTTGACTTGAAAGTGTTTTGGTTATTTTTGAGTACTTTAAGATGTGATGAAATATGCTTAAAATTCTGAGTTGGTTCCGTAATTCTAAAGTGTGTTTGGGTACTCTTGAGCCTTTTAAATTGTGCTTGATCATGGGCATGAGATTCTGATTTTTATCCCTCATAATTAAATTGAGTTCCATTCACTTTTGAACACTTTGAAATATGCTAAAGTAGTGTGGTTTAAAAGCTTGATGTGAACTCCTTGGCATTTATTTGGTCATCAGGCAATTTTGAACACTTTAAGTTGAGAGTGAATTTGGCTTAGAATTCTGGTTTAATTGTTTTGGGATTTAATTGTATTCTGGACACTTGTGTTAAGATTTTATTTGGGCCTTTTGTTGTCATTGCATTTTGGGTACTTTATGGTGGTGCTTTAAAGTAGGCAAAACCTCACTCCAAGGATCTGACTTGAATATTTTGTGCTGTAATTACATTTGGTGCCTCCATATTATATTAATAGTTTACAATGAAAAATTCAGTATATGATGTATGCATGTATGTTTGTATATAAAATATTAGGTCACTCTCTTTTGTTCTGTAAATGTTGGAAGTACTTTTCTTTCTTAGATTCCATAAAGCACTATGAGCTAACAATCATATTTGGCCCTCTGTTTGTTGATTCTCTTTAATTTTATAACTATATATAATTATTCAATTATAATTTATACTATACTATATCTTTGTCATCTTATCACTTGTAATATCTTTCTAGGCTAAAATTTCTGAGCATTTAGAAGAAGACCAAGAACAAGCTGCTTTATTAGGTGTTCCTTCAAAAATATTTGCAAGACCAAATGATGCAATAGGAAAAGTATTTGGACCGGAACACCCCGGACGTGTGCGTGGAATGGGAGTGGGTGCCTGCCCTTCTAGTGTGTTTGGACTGCAAGCATCTTTAGTTAGCACTACAAATGCCAACATCTCTAGTGGTAGAGTTGCTCAACGCCATGTTGAAGATTTAGCAAATCAAGTAAATACTTTGGAAGAGAATTTGGCTGGATATCAAGAGACCAAGTTAGAGCTTTCACAAACTCAAGATAAGCTTTCAAAAACTGAGAATAAGTTGAATACACTTTATAAATTCCTGCAAGATAAGTTTGGTTCTGATGTACCCAACCTTGATGAAGATGGTTTGCTTTGATTATGTTTTCTTCTTTTAGTTAACTTTTAATTAGTAATCCATCTACAACTTTTGAAGGTGACTTACTTTTTGAATTTTGATGTAATGTCATTATGTCATCATTAATCCATGTATTTTGTTTTCTTCGTATGGATTTGCTGTTAGTAAAAATTTTATTTTTCACTTAATTAATTAGTAGCTAATTAATCAAGGAAATATAATTGCAGTTTTTTTTTTTAAAAAAAAACACTGAGAGTTAGCTACGGTTAAAACCGTAGCTAATCATATTTTAAAAAGAAACCATAAATATTTAGCTACGGTTACCACCGTGGTTAAATAGTGATTGCAGCAAGAAATTGGAAGAGTTAGCCACAGTTATCACCGTCTTAGAATAATGGGATGCAAAAATACGAAAAACACTTAGCCACGGTTACACCCGTGGCTAAATGGAAGCAAAAAATGTTTTTTAAAAATAAATAAAATAATAGGGACGGTTTTCACCGTGCCTAAATAATTTTTACTTACGGTTATAACCGTGGGCAAAAGAAGCTACGACGGTTACAGGAACCGTGGCTAATATGGAATGCGACGCCCTTGTTAGGCACGGTTTATGCAACCGTTGCCATATTTATTGCCTACGGTGTATCGCCTATTTAGCCACGGTTTTTACCGTAGCTAATGACCGCTTTTTTTGTTGTACCACACCGGGATTTATGGTGGTTCAGACAAAAGATAGTATTCCTTCCATTGGAAATTCCCTTAAGTCTTACATCCACTCCTCAAGCACAAAGCAAGAGAGTTTTTCACTATGAGGGCAAAACTAACCAATTACAAGGATGACCAACCTCCTCAAGGATCACCACAAACGGTTTTAAGGCTCTTGTACAGTTTTCAACCCAAACCCCTTTAAGGAAAGTCTCTCGGTATATTACTCCTTATCCGGAACCACAAACGACTCACCTCACAAGATTTCACCCAAGGAATTTACCTTCACTTTCTTAAAGAAATATATAAAATACGGGATCACCACTCTTGGTTTTACCACACAACCCAAAACCCTTAAAGAAAGTCTTTCGGCATATTAATCCTCACCCGGAATCACACACAGCTCACCTCAAAAGGTTTCACCCAAGAAGCTCACCTTCACTAACTTAAGGATTACAACAAATAGAATAAGGATATGAAAAAGGTTGTTCACACAGAAAATGAGGATATCACACACAGTGATAAGGAGATGAATATGGAAGTTGAGCACAGATAGATTTCTCCTCAGTAATAAGGGATTCGTTCACTCAGCAACACTTGCACACAGCAATGAGGAGGTTCGTTCACACAGAACTCAGCACTCAGCAATAAGGATTTTGTTCACTCAGAACTTTAGCCTTAAGCAATAAGGAATTTCGTTCAGCTCTTTGCACACAGCAATTTTCTTGATAATTCCTTTGCTCTATTTACACTTCACTCATCCTTCTCTTGATATTTCTTTTCTGCTCTATATCTTATCTCTTGCTCATCATGTCCTCATCTATTTATAGTGTAATGGAATAGAGACGTTGCAGACCATCTAAAATTCAAACGGCTAGGACTTTGCTTTGAGATGATGCATCATGATTGTCAATAAGGCATGTTGTAATACTTTAAATTATCCTCCTGGAGCGTATGAACTTTCTTTGTGCTGACAGAAGATGGAATGTCATGATTTTATAAGTTAAGCTCCACTATGAGAAAGTTCCTGTCATATAAAATATAGTAGATCTGACTCAATTAGAATAATCATGCCTTGATTCACTTTTGCACATAAAAGGAAACTTTCCAGTATTGGGAAATATTAAAATATTTGTTTCCATTTAAAGCAAGCAGATCGCACTCTAAATTGGCAAACATGAATGTCTTTAAAACATTATTTCCAAATAAAACTTCTTGCCATATAACCATATATTAATTAAATATGAGTGGGATCACATGGCCTCTTTAATACACTTTCATCATGAATAAATGGGATGTAATATAATATTCATTAAAGCATGGCTTCCCAAATCGTACAAGAAAGAATGATAGCTGAATATATTATTCACTCTTTCAAAATTAAATCAAAGTCAGATTCAATTAAGTTCATTCCTCAATATTATATAATTGATATCCTGACAGATTTTAATTCATGTGCCTAATGTGGAAACTTTTCAAGTTAAATAATACACATCCATAGACAAGCTTCCAGATCGCACAAAACCAATGGTGAAAAGAACTAATAAAATATATTATCTTTTGGACATCACCATTGTGAGTGGAATATATCAAGTACGTTGAGCTCAAACCACTAACCACATGCTTCCATATTATAGAGGTCTAAATTACAGAATAGGACACACAAAATATCATCTGGTATCAATTTAGTCCTTGGACCAAAAATAATATTAATTATACATATTGGGTCCAGACATTATAAAAATACTTTGGGCCTCAAAATAATTTAATTAAATGAATATCAGGCCTTAAGACTAAATCACGAAATGGGACATAAAATAAATTTAGAAATTTCAGTTTAGTCCCTGTGTTTGATAAAACTTTCCAGATTTTGCAATTTAGTCCAAACACATAGTTAAACAAAATTTTTGCAAATTATCAAAAATACAAGTAATTAATATAATTAATTATAAAATTAATTATATCAAAATTTAGTACAACAAAGATCAAAATTAGTATTCTTGTCAGATTATATATTGGTAATTTTACCAGATTTTATATATGATTAAATAAAATTCTCATAAGAATTTGATTTTTTTTAAAAAAAAATGAAAATCAGAAAAAATTGATAAGATCTTACCAAAAGAATTAAAAATTAAGAGTTAGAAGTTTGTTTAGTGAACAAGCAGTGGCCATTTTGAGACTAATGAAGCCATAATCAAGGAGTTTTGAAGTAAACTCATTATTTCATTCTCTATATACATGTTTCAAGCTATAAGCTGATTTCTTTAATTTGCAGATGGTTTTTCCCAGCTTTTGAATACCCTTCAGGTAAGATAAACTACTTCCTTGAGGAATCCATGAAGAAACTCATTATTTATGTCTAGTTGATGCAATGGCTATTTGATCATAGCACTTAATGCCAAAATGACCATCACTGTGACTTGCTCTGCAACAGGTGAGAAACTATCCAAAAACTCAATGCCTTCCACTTGATTGTAGCCTTGAGCTACTAATCTAACCTTGTATCTCTCTATGGTGCCATCTGCTTTAAGTTTTATTTTTGTACACTGATAGCAATTATAAACAGTAACAAAATGAAATAAGCCTTGTCAATATTATTGAATCAGCAATAAAATCTAGAGTCAAGGACTCAATACACTCAGATTCAAAGGCACTTCTAAGAAAAAGAAAAAGAAACTTGAGAATAGAGACTAGAGGAGAAAGGGAATAACAAATCACATAGAGGGAAAGAGTCATACAATCATTCACACAGACTTTCTCCTTGCACTCACTTATATATTCTCTTCTAGATGTTATTTTCCATGTGAGGCATTTCACCCCTGTGCTCTTGCATTGTGCTCTTGCATTACGGTTTGCACTCACCATGATAGTCAGTTTAGCCTCTACGTGTCCCATCTTTTCATCAATCTTGCTCATGACATAGGTGAATATGTTGCACTTATGATTAGGGACTTCCAGGTGTTGGAGACAGAGGTGCATTTCACTAGAGACTTGAGCGATAGTCTGTGAAGAATTTCCAGTATCACTTCTGAAGGCAAGTAGTCAGACATTGCTTCATTAAAGAAAGACAATAAGAGAGACACAAGACTCAAACAAATAGAAAATGACCAAAATAAGAGAGATGGTAATGGAAGAGGGCTCTAGTCTTATATATTAATAATGCTACATTCATATAGTGCACTTCATATATTGAAACAGTTCTTGCCTCTCTAAGCTCTGATAGTGTGTAGATGATTCATGAATCTACCATGTTTCACAATAAATTTAAAATAATTATCAAGAAAGTATAATTCTAAAATAATTATGCTACATTCACTTACTAGCTAGCTCTTCCATTCAACGTAGAGTCCCTTGAATTATGACAGAGTGAATTTTGATGACTCTAAATCAGCTTGTACAGGCGTATGCTTCAGCAAAATGCAATAAGTTAGCTCCACGTAATTTATTTTATAGTAACACATTTACCTTATATTATTCATTATTTGAAAATTACTCCTTTATAGTTTTCTAAGAGAATGAGTATTGAAGGAATTGGATTAAGTCATAGGACCAGGGACTGTAAAGAAATAAAGTTCATAAAAAAATGTTCAATTATTTTTTTCAAAAAGCTTCTTTTATACTGAGAATTAGTGAGTGACAGATAACAATACAACTTACTGTATCTCTGTATTATATAAAAAACAAAGTTGAGGATTACAGATTACATACTTGATACTGCATTCTCTTTGACACATTGACGACGCTTCTACAACATCATCACTAACAACCTCTGACTATGGTTGTACACAACCAAAGCTGGTCTTCAGTAAAAATTGCAAATTCTCTTTTTCTATGAGACTTGATGAGTTTGATTCATACAGAAGAAGAATCCTGCAGAAACAAGTATTATTCCCTTGAATTATATAATAAAACAAACTTGTCAGTCCTAAGACAAACAACAGACTAGGCACTTTGCTGTCAGTTTTTCTTCTTTCCCAAATATAGCAGCTATAATTTGCATATCCTAGAGTTTTCTTCATCTAACTATGGTCGTGCACTACTGAAATTGGAAATTATTATTTTCTTTAGAGACTTTATCAAGTTTGACTCATACAGAAGAAGAAAAATTCCTTCTGAGTATGAGACAACAATTCTTGTATTGTAAAACAAGTGATGTAGGCATAACCGTCAATGACTCAATGACCATTCCACATTTTCAAAAGCTTCTTTTTTGCTGAAAGAACTGTTGAATGTTTACAACTTCTATTAGATTTACCATTTAGCAATGACAGACAAGTTATGCCAAAAATCCAAAAAAACCAGTATAAATTGTATATATATGTCTTATACCATCTTGACACATTCACCATGCTTCTACAACATCTTCAAACAAATATCATCTTTTGCTTTCTTTGTCAGAGGAACAAAAGTTGATTTCCCAGTTCAACTTTGAGATATTCCCAAAATGTTTTCAGATTCATGAGGTCCTGAGACATTCATCATCTCCTCCAAAAAACAGCATTGGAAGTGTCTTATACTGAGTACTCAGCCAAAAGTACTAGGCCATTGCAAGTGCTAACCACTGTGGCATACCCATCCAAGCTGAATAGATGGGTGAGTGGAAATCTCAGAAACCAAGTAAAAATCATCATTTGAATATACTGAGTAAAACTCTGTAGGCATCACATTGTCCCAAAGCTCTTGTACTGTGTAGATGCTTCATGAATCCAGCATGTTTAAAAATAAATTTAAAATAATTGTCAAGAAAGTATAACACTTAAACAGTTATGCTACTTGCACTTACTAGCTCTTCCTTTCAACGTAACGTCCATTGTGCAATGCCGGTGAAAGAGTATGATGGAGTGACTTTCGATGACTCTAAATCAGCTTGTAAAGGTGTGTGCTTCTGTAAAAGACAATAAAATAGCACCACATAATTTAATTTACAACAACACATCTACCTTATATTATTCATTGAATGTAGAGTCAGAAATATTCCTGTCATGTTTTTTATGCATGGAATATGGCTATTGGAAGCATGTTAATGTCAATATATTAAATTAGAACTTGGCTAAATTTGCATTATTTAGTGCTTCTAATTCTGGCTGACTGATCTCTCCTTTTTTTTCCTTTCATTGTTGCATTTGTATACTCTATAATTGACATTTGAATATTCTAAATCTACAGTGAAGAAATGTTATAGATGATGCTTTGAAATCTTTAGAACCTAAATGCAATCTATCAAAAGTTTACATTGCACCTCTGAGTAATGTTTATATGGAATAGGAGAGACACAACCAATGGGCAGAAGAGCTCTGATTTTGCTTTTTGCATAGATCTTACAGATGATATTGAATTTCCGATGGCACACATGTTATGCTAAAGAAACATATGCAATATAATCACGGAAAATTAATAATTATTCAGTATGCAATATGCATGTTTCATCAATAAGGATGAATGAATAAAAATATGAAAGATATTGATTTGTTCTTACTTGGAAGATTCCATGGACCGCATTTGTAGATATCCACTTGCTTAATTAGCTCGATTGGAGGACACGCCTGCTTAATCTTCCTTCTCAGATAGAAATCAACTAGTTCCTTGTCTGTTCGGTGAAACCGAAACCCCAGAAACATCACATCTTCCATCTTATCCATTTCATTCTCTCCTCCATCATATATAACAATAGTACTTTTTCTGTCTTTGCATTATGTAAATTAACTGGAGAACTACTGAGTACATATTGCACTATCTTGACATCAAGACCAAGCTTTTACAACATCTTCAAACAAACAACATCTGACTATGAATCTATTTTTGTTTTATAATAATTCTGTATTGACTTTGAAATTGTTGCCAGCTCAGGTGAGCCTTCCTTAACAACCCTGGCATTGCTTTTATGGAGAATATTGTCATGAGGACTCAAGAACAAGCTTTAAGCCCAAGACGATAGATTGGTTCAATTCTTTTTGATACATGGTTCAAATATATATGGGTGATATTTCAGAAATTTTCATTTTTATCAAAAATTCATTTAAAGATAAATTTATTTATCTTAAAGACCATTTACAGAAAGACACATACATGTAGGCGTAATCTTAGGCAGTAGTACTACATACATGTAGGCATAACCTTGTAACAGATCCTTCTGTTTTAAGAAAGATCCTTTTATGCTTAAAGAATTAATCAATAGTGTTTACATGGAATAAGAAATGCAGCCAATGGAAATAAAGAGAAAAGATTTTGTAGGTTGCATAATTTTTACAGAGGCTTTTTGTTTTATCATTGATAGAGACAAGTTATACCAAAAAGAATAATAAAGAAACCAGGGTGTAGAATGTCAACCAATACAGAATTATAAAATCTACAAAGTGTACATAATAATTGTATAACACCACTTCTAGATAATAATGATGGTATTGCTGCTTCCCATTATATGAAATAAATTTAACAATCATAAGAACATGTAGCATTATACAAGAAAGTAAATCATCCTAAATGGGGGAGTGAAGACAAACCACAAGCTAAATACATAACATGTTGAATAAATAACTGAAACAATTGAGTCACAGAATTGTTTCTATGAATCATAGAAAGCAAAATCCTCTTGGAAAAAAAGATACCTCCAAATGTAACTTCTTTAAACATTTAGATAACCAGTAAACACTAGTTCCATTCCTTGATTCCTTCACATTATACAAAATAAACTAGAAGAAGAGAGATACAAGACAGCTAGACAGAGAAGAACCAATACAAAATAGATGGTAGAGGGCAATAGTATACTAACTAATAAGGTAATTCTATTCTACTACTTCAACAATATTACTACTGTCACTTTTATACTGCACTTTTTATAGTGTGATACTTTGTCATCACTTTCACGGTTCTCATTGCTTCTTTATCATTCTGCTTAAGGCATTAGATTCCTGGATTTCATAACTGACATTCAGAAATTCAGAAGCTGCATTTAAGTAAAGTTAGAGATGATTCTCACAAATCTTTACAATCTAAAATATTTTATTAGAAGCTACTGAAAAGTGAGCTGCACCCTTACAAATTGCATTTGTTGGTTATTATTTCATTTTACCATGGTTGAACAAAACTGAACCCAATATTTAGTAAAATTTGCAAATTCCTTTTTTTTTTCTCCTTTAAAACTTTGTCAGTTTGATCAATTCAGAAGAAGAAAGCTCTTTCCTAGTGATTCTCATTGTTGTTTACTTGCCTCAACCTTCTAAATTCTATTTGAGCTTTAAACAGGGAGTAAAAAGTGCGATTTATGGACTATAGTACATGTAGGCATTACTTTGTAAACGTTCTCTCAATTTTTTAAAAAGCTCCTTTTATGTGTAAAGAATTACTGATTGCTGTTTACATAAAATTCCAGATAGATAGCCAATGGAAAGCAGAGTTAAGACTTTTCTTGTTGCATAGTTCTTACGGAAGTTGTTGGATTTCTCAATTGCAAAGACAAGTTATGCCAAAAAGTATAAAAAAATTTTACAGTCTTTAATATTTCATTGCATTATATAAAATAAAGATGAAAATCAGAAGAACCTATAGTATTATTTAAGAAACAAATTAAATAGACAACTTGTTGAATCAAAATGAAATATATAATTCCATGATTCTATAGCACTACAATCTTATATTCACAGATACAAGAAAGATTTTGATGGAGAGAATAACTATTTCTATGAATCACAGAGATTGAACTCCTTCTTGCTAAATAAAAACTTGATACCGTCAAAGGTGACCCCAAATTTCATAATGGGGTTGAGGGATCAGTGGAGGATGGAGAAAGAGAGGAGCTGAGAAGTTGATGGATGTAAAGGGAAGTGCTTGATAAAGGATTAAAGTGAAAGGTAGGTATCTGGAAGGTAGGCTTCTGCCCTTTTTTCATTGATTAAAAATAAACTCTCAACATGATCACCCAAAAATGAAATTTTACCAACAAATTTATGCCCTATCTTCTTCACTAATCCTTTTATGGGATCTAAAATAGTGATCTCATGATCCAAAGATTGTATGATCACTTCCTCATTATTCCTAAGAGCCAACACCCTTGAGATGACACCATAGGTTGTTGAGTCAAAATGAAACAGCTTAGCCCATGATTCTACACCATCATATTCCTTCATTACCCAAATAGTACAACATTCATATGAACAAACACCACAGTAACTTTGTTTCAGTGCAAGCAAGTTACCTCCGGTTAAAACAGACAACGCAGCTGGTGGCGGTAAACACTGGGGTAGCATAAGTTCTCCAAATTTTTCTTCAACAATGTCAAACGTCAAGATATAATAATGCTTCATCCCATTAATTATACGGTAGGCCAACCAGTACAGTTTCCCATTCACAAACTTGTTACTGCAAAGAGCAATGCGAAATGGAAGGGGCGCAACAGTGATGGTTCTCCAAGAATGGGCAGCAAGAGAGTAGATCTCAACTTGACAACTAGTTTCTGGGTCGCTAGAAGAGACAAACCTGACAACTTTAAAATCATGGTTTGGAGAATCAAAACCAAACCCATAAAAATCCGCATTGTCAGGTCTTAGAGATTTAAAGAAGAGGGAGGGTTGAGGAAGAATGAGATATTTGTGAATAGAAGGGTTCCAAATAACAGCTTGGCCGGAATTTGAATACAATGAATAGTCAGCAAAACACACAAGGCCATTGCAAGTGCCAACTGCCTTCCACATCCCATAGACGTTGGAAGGATAAATAGATGGTGGTAATTGGAAAACCGGCAGGGTATGGGTTGCATCATCATCTGAATAGAGTGAGTAGAAATCGTATTTAGCCTTAATCTCACTAGAAATCGCATAAGGCTGGAGGTGGAAGAAGAGGGAGGAATTGGCGGGGTTGGTTTGGAGATGTTGATCATTCGATATGATGAAGGAATCATCTGTGATGATGGACTTCCAAGCTTTACAGACACACATGAATCTCACAAGAGACTTGACGGGAAGTTTCTGAAGAATTTCGATTATCACTTCTAAAGGAAAATAATCAGACATTGGGCCTTCAACACAAGCACAACACAGAGTGAGCAAGCAAATGAGCAATAAGCCTTCAACACAGAATTTCGATTATGGAGAAAGGGACGCCTGGTACTGGTAGTGTTAGGTCAAGTAAGGTGAAGGTGAATTTTATAATAAAAATAAGGTTGAATTTCATATTGGTCCTATATCTTTGACTTAGATTTTATTTTCGTCCAAAATGTTTTAAAAGGTTCAAATTAGTCCTACATATATTCAAATTGGTCAATTTTGATCCCAAATTATTTAATATCATTATATCTTTTCATTTTATTTTGAATACAAAGAGTCTAGAATTATGAATTACTTTTTACAAGTACAATATATATCAAGTTGAGATCATAAGCAAACGAGATTTAGTTGACTCCCAAAGTAGACCGAATCACCATAAGACTCCAGGTGAAAGAAGAGGGAGGAATTGGTGAGGTTGGAAAATAGTCAGACATTGCTCAAAGAAGAGAAGGATGATCAACCAAGACGTGTAGCGATATTATTTAATTGGCCAAAGCCTAGTTTGGTCCCTCATATTTGCTCAAAATTCTGTTTTTTTTAGTCCCTCAAGTTTTTTTGTTCTGTTTTGGTCTTGCATGTTTGCTCAAAGTTCTGTTTTGGTCCCTCAAGTTTTTGAAAAGTTCCACCGTTAGTTACTAACTCTTTTCCATCAACTCTTTCCATTAAAAGAGGAAAAAAAAATTAACAATTTTTCTCTTATACATTAAGGTCCTTCCCTTTTGTAAAAGAGAAAATTTGTTAGGAGATGAAAGTTAATTTTTTTTCTTTTCTTTTAACAGAAATATTGGATGAAAGAGTCAAGGACTAACTGTGAAACTTTTTAAAAACTTGAGGGATCAAAACGAAACAAAACGAAAAAAGCTTCAGGGATCAAAACAGAACTTTAAGTAAATATGTGGGACCAAAACAGAACTTTAAGTAAATATGTGGGAACTTTAAGTAAATATAGCAGTTATAATTTGCATTTCCTAAATTTTTCTTCATCTAACTATGGTCGTGCACTACTGAAATTGGAAATTATTCTTTTCTTTAGAGACTTCATCAAGTTTGACTCATAAAGAAGAAGAAAAAATTCCTTCTGAGTATTAAACAACAATTCTTGTATTGTAGTACAAGTAATGTAGGCATAATCGTCAATGACCATTCCACATTTTCAAAATCTTATTTTTTGCTGAAAGAACTATTGAATGTTTACAACTGCTATTAGATTTACCATTTAGCATTGACAGACAAGTTATGCCAAACAACAAAAAAGAACAAACCAGTATAAAAGTTTATTTCCCTCTTCAACTTTGAGATAGTTGAAAACACTCTCCTCAATCTTTTAAAGCAGTACCAGTATATATATATATATATATATTTTTCCCAAAATGTTTTTCTAAAAGTACCAGTATTTAAAGCAGTACCAGTATATATATATATATATATATATATATTTTTCTAAAAGTAGTGTAATATTCCCAAAATGTTTTCAGCTTAATGAGGTCCTGAGACATTCAAGATCCCCTTCAAATAACAGCATTGGTATTTGGCAGTGTCTTACACTGAGTACTCAGCCAAAAGTACTAGGCCATTGCAAGTGCTAACCACTGTGGCATACACATCCAAGCTGAATAGATGGGTGAGTGGAAATCTCAGAAAATGAAATAAATGAGTAAAAATCATCATTTGAATACACTGAGTAAAACTCTGCAGGCATCACATTGTCCCTAAGCTCTTGTACTGTGCAGATGCTTCATAAATCCAACATGTTTTATAATAAATTTAAAATAATTGTCAAAAAAATATAACACTATGCTACTTGCACTTATTAGCTCTTCCTTTCAACGTAACGTCCCTTGTGCAATGCAGGTGAAAGAGTATGATGGAGTGAATATCGGTGACTCTAAATCAGCTTGTAAAGTTGTGTGCTTCTTTTAAAAGCAATAAAATAGCACCACATAATTTATTTTACAACAACACATCTACCTTATATTATTCATTGAATAGTCAGAAATACTCCTGTCATGTTTATTATGCATGGAATATGACTAATGGAAGTATGTTAATGACAATATATTAAATTAGAATTAGAACTAGGCTGAATTTGCATTACTTAGTGCTTCTAATTCTGGTTGACTGATTTTTCCTTTTTTTTTCCTTTCATTGTTGCATTTGAAAACTCTATAATTGACATTTGGATATTCTAAATCTACAGTGAAGTAATGTTATAGATGATGATTTGAAATCTTTAGGACCAAAATACAATCTATTAGAAGTTTACATTGTACCTCTAAGTGATGTTTATATGGAATAGGAGAGACACAACCAATGGGCAGCAGAGCTCTGATTTTGCTTTTTGCATAGATCTTCAAGATGATATTGAATTTCCGATGGCACATAGGTTATGCTAAAGAAACGTATGCAATATAATCACGGAAAATTAATAATTATTCAGTATGCAATATGCATGCTTCATCAATAAGTATGAATGAATAAAAATATGAAAGATATTGATTTGTTCTTACTTGGAAGATTCCACGGATCGCATTTTTAGATATCCACTTGATTAATCAGCTCGATTGGAGGACAAGCCTGCTCAATCTTCCTTCTCAGATAGAACAAAACATGGTTGAACAAAACTAAACCCAGTATATCATCTCCCACCTCCTCAATTTTCCATTCTATAACTTCTTTAATATTTTCTCTAGACCTTCCTCCACAGTATCTAAAACTTCTTAATCATTTACAAATCTCAAACAAACAAAAGGCTCTAAACCATAATTAAATCTCGTGTACCAAACACGGCTTAAAAGTGAACTAAATTAAACTATATCATTTTTTTTTTCCTGTAACCATACAATAATTTGTATTCTCTTCCACAAAATGCATGAAGCATCAATGCCTCAAAAACAAAGCTGCATTCTATTTAATAGTATCTAATCTAACACTCATTATACAGAACAAACACTTCAAATCACATAAAATGTATGTCTTTTGATGTCAATGTGTCTAAATGGTGCCACATCCCATGTTCATGTTATTATAGTGCTTTCTAGACATGTTTGAAATCATTGAGCTAATAGGGAATTTAAATAATTGCACAATATGAGTCAATTCTCAAAACAAAGTACACTTCATAGGAAAATACCAGATGCAGCTTTGGTTCTGTTATCTCAAATTCATTAGTCATATATGGCAATTTACCTCAATTAGAATGATTTACATTACAGTATATGGCATAATAAGTTTATTTTCCAGGTGAAACCATTGTAATTAGAGAAATAATAAATAATAAATTTTGGGCAAACCCAAATAAAAGAAATTGCAGAATGAATAATTCAACGACTCCAAAGTAAGTCAAAACCTGGTCACATTTATTTAATAGATGTGTTAGAAAAAATGCCATTTCCTTTCTATCATGAACTGCAACAGAATGTTAAGAGAAAACCTACTTTTTGATCCCTGAATTGTTATTGAGTCAACGATTTAGTCTCTGAATTGTAGGGAAATATGAATCAATCCCTGAATTTTACACCAACATCAATCTTTTGGTCATTGAATTGTAGGAAAATACAAATTAGTCCCTGAATTTTATAAAGTTCACATTTCCTACAATTAGGGACCAAAAGGTTGACGGTGGTATAAAATTCAGGGACTGATTCGTATTTTCCTACAATTCAGGGACCAAAAAGTTGACGGTGGTGTAAAATTCAGAAACTGGTTTGTATTTTCCTACAATTCAAGGACCAAAAGGTTGACAGTGATGTAAAAATCAGGGGCCGATTCGTATTTTCCTATAATTCAGGGACTAAATCATTGACTCAGTAACAATTTAGGGACCGAAAAGTAGGTTTTCACAAATGTTAAAGACTAGTACTTTTCACCAATGAATAAGAAATCCAATAGTGATATATAGTAAATAAATTCCTCCTTCTAGAGAAAACACAAATATCAAATTATAAGATAGATTTATAAAATTTCAAAAGAAAGATGATTTTACTCATTCACTGTCACAACTCACAAAGTAGAAAATCACTAAACACACAGATCAGACTCATTTAGTGTTACTGTTTGCCAGTTTAAAACTGATGATTCATTCCTCATTAAGCAAGTGTACAATAAAGCGTGTAGTTAATAAAGGAAAAATAGGAGAAAGCTGCTGTAGAAACCAGAATATAATAAACCCAGGAACTAGCAAACTTCTATGTCAGAAACAGAATAGAAGATGATACATATATAATAACTTCATTCTTTGGTTTGGTTCAGAATGTGATCATGGAAACTGTGGAGAAGGGAAGGAAAAAACAAACAAAAAGGTATGTCAGAAGATGATACATATATATTATAGGGTAAATTGCAATTTGGTACCCTGTGGTTAGGGGCGTTTCCCCTTTGGTACCCTGAAAGAAAAATTTTTGCATTGTGGTACCCTGTGGTTTGCTCCGTTAGCGATTTGGTACCCTGAGGTTTTTTTCTGTTAAGATTTAACGGCAAATGTTAGTTAAAATGTCAAAAATCTCCCCAAAAGTCTTCTCTTATGCGTTTAAGTCATTTCCCTTTACTAAAAGGGATCAAAATATAAAGAATTAATTATAAAAGGGTCTTTAGAATTCTAATATTATAGATTTTTCTCCTTTTCATAAGATTTCTTTTGAATAGGTCCTAATTTAATTACACTTTAATCCCAAAAGTTTATGATCTTTATCAAAATAGTCCTTAGAACCTCAAAAGATAAATGAGCATGATTTATCAAAAAATCCCTATATTCAACTACAATTTTCATTCAAGTACACTACAAACAAATAAATCAAAACCCCCAAATTTTTCAAAAATCAAGACCCCACAAATCAAAAACCCTCTCAACAACAAAATCAACATCATCAACAACAACAAGCCCCCGCAATCGCTGAAGAAATTGGTTGTTGATGATGTTGATTTTGTTGTTGAGATGATGTTGATTTTGTTGTTGAGAGGGTTTTTGATTTGTGGGGGCTTGATTTTTGAAAAATTTGAGGATTTTCAAAAATCAAGCCCCACATATCAAAAACCCCCAAATTTTTACATTAAGGACATTTTTCTCTATAATAGAACCAAAATGTAAGAAAGAAGAAATAACTGGGGTGTTTTGTTTTATTTCACACAACCTCTCTCTCTTTCCCTCCCTCTAAACCGAATTGCAGGCGAATTAGATTAACCTGATACATCTCATCAATCCTCTCCTTCAAAATCTTGAACATCTTTAACACCACTATCCTTAATACCAAGCAGAAAGCCAAAACCCACAGCCTAAAACGATCACACAAGTCCATTTTTAGACGATTCATGATGGATTCGCACCAGATCTGAAAGAACCAGAGCCAAAAACAAGATTGGAGTTCAAAAAATATAAACCAAAAAGAGTCTTCGTGAACCAAACACATAATGTAGCCTTTGTCTTCTTCCTTTTAATTTTCGTCTTCTTCGTTTTTCGGCAAGAAATGTGGCTCTCCCCCATATTTATAATCTCCGTACAAATACTTCTTCACTTCTCCACTCACCAAATCCACCTTCGCAAATCCACTCACCTTCGGCTACGGTTCCGCGATTGCGAGATACGCGAACTGTGTTTTCCTTCCCAATCGGTTCCGGTTCACCATTCCCGCTTCCAGATTCATCGGCTCCGACAAGATCGTCCAGCGCGTGGACTCACCGGTTTTGAGATTCAGTCGAATCTCCGATAATTCGCTCCTCAGATTCTCATCGTTCTCGTTGAAGATCGAATCTGGCGGAGTAGGCAAATTTGACGACGAACGACCGAGGACGACCGACTCACCACTGCAACTCGAACGGAGAACCCACACGGGCAAAAAGGAAAACGCAGCAGATGAGGAGAGAGAGACCAGAGAGAGAGAAATTGTGTGAAATAAACCAAAACCCCCCAATTATTTCTTTTTTTTTACATTTTGGTTCACAGTTTAGAGGAAGAAGGAAAGTGATGTAGAAGAAGATCTACCCTTGGTTGTTGATGATGTTGATTTTGTTGTTGAGAGGGTTTTTGATTTGTGGGGCTTTATTTTGGAAAAATTTGGGGGTTTTGATTTGTTTGTAGTGTACTTGAATGAAAATTGTAGTTGAATATAGGGATTTTTTGATAAATCATAGATGCTTATTTGTCTTTTGAGGTTCTAAGGACTATTTTGATAAAGATCATAAACTTTTGGGATTAAAGTGTAATTAAATCAGGACCTATTCAAAAGAAATCTTATGAAAAGGAGAAAAATCTATAATATTAGAATTCTAAAGACCCTTTTATAATTAATTCTTTATGTTTTGATCCCTTTTAGTAAAGGAAAATGACTTAAACGCATAAGAGAAGACTTTTTGGGAGATTTTTGACATTTTAACTAACATTTGCCGTTAAATCCTAACAGAAAAAAACCTCAGGGTACCAAATCGCTAACGGAGCAAACCACGGGGTACCACAATGCAAAAATTTTTCTTTCAGGGTACCAAAGGGGAACCGCCCCTAACCACAGGGTACCAAATTGCAATTTACCCTATATTATAAGGCAGTCCTTTAATTTGTAGGATTTTAAAAGGAATCTACTGATGACATCTAAAGCACCATTATTATTATTTTTTTTTTTTTGCTTAATTTGGTCTTTGCAATTATATCTTATAACCTATGATATTAAATTCATACAGTTTCACCTTCTCCTTTAATTTGATCTTAGCTTAAAAATATCAGTTCTTAACATTACTAATTAATCTCCCTTAGTTCAAATACTCATCATCATCATTCTCTGATATCCAACATGTACAGTTCACAGAAATAAATACTCATGCCCCTAGTGGAAGTGCTTGAATGTTCGTGACCAATGCTCTTTTTATGGTCCAGTTTGGGTGGATATATCAGTATACTATAAGAAAGAGTGAAGATTCAAGCCTATAGATAGCTGACAATCTTTATTCTAGCTGGAAGGTATTTATTTTGATGCTAATCATGAATCAATCAATGTATGAAGAAACAGGTACCACCAAATAGACATAACAAGGTCTTGGTAATTTCATAGCAGTAGCACCCATCAATGGCTAAAACTGAAGGGTACGTATGCAGTAATGAAGCACCAATGTTTTAAGAACTGGACAGGTAAGTAAATCGGAAGACCTTCAGATCACAAGTTGATTAATTCAATGAATCGGACATACATGCAAACCGGTTGATGTTATAAATATGTAAGTGCAATAAATACAATTATTTTAAATTTAAATAATCTGTAATTTATAAGACATAATCATAAAACATAGATAATAATAACACATACTTATAAAGTCATAATTCCATGATTACACACAAGTCACAACATAAACAATTGAGATGAGGTTAAAAAAGTGGAAAAGAATTTTTTTTCATTCCCATTATACAAGATTCTGGTGATGAAACACAGAAAGCCAAGTCATTCTTGCAAAATAAATACCTTCAGAGTGACACCTTTAAACCCTCAGGTAACATTGATTCTCCTAATTTCTCTGCTTCATATTCTTCAAAGGATCATCATCTTTTGAATTGTTCACCAAACAAGAGAATGTCAATTCCCTTCTTCAACATAGAGATATATTCAAACACTCTTCAACTTTCTAGTGCTACAAGTATTCCTAGATGGGATTGCGTGGTGAATGGATGGAAAGGGAAGAGTTTGATGAAAGACTAAAGTGAGAGGTGGATTCCTGCATTTTTTTCATTTATTAAAAATAAACTCTCAACATAGTAATCCACAAACCAAAGGCCAAACTCATGCCCTAACTTCTTCTCTACTCCATTTATGGGATGTCGAATAATAATCCCTTCATCCGTTATTAGCACCAGTTCCTCACAATTCATTAGAGCTTCAAAAATTTCATGGATTGTTGGAAAATGATACAACTGATTCCATGATTCTACGACACCATATTCTTTCATTATCCAAATCTCACAACATTTCTCGTGGCAAGAATATTCCTTTTTATGAATCACAGCAAGCGAATTACCTCCAGTCAAAATGCATACATTACTAATAAATGACTCCCCCTCTAAACCCGGCGGTAACATAAATTCTCCAAATTTTTCTTCAGCAAGGTCAAATGTCAAAATAAAATTGTATTTCATACCATTAATTTTACGGAAGGCCATCCAGTGCAATACTCCATTGACAAACTTGTGTCCACTGTAGTCGATAATGTAAAATGGTGAAGCAAATGGTGAAGCTGCAGCATTGATGGTTCTCCAAGAACGAGAAGCATGAGTGTAGATCTCAGCTCGAGGAGGAGAAATAAACCTGACTAACTTGAAATCATGACTTCGAGAATCAAAGCCGAACCCAGAGAAGATACTATGAAGAACAGGCTCACGAAATTGATTGAAGACTGGTTTAGGATCATTGGGGAACGAGGGTTTAGGGAGTTTGACATACTTGTGAATTGAAGGGTTCCAAATAACATATTGGGTGAAAACTGATTTAGGATCTTCAGAAAAACACACGACGCCATTGCAAGAGCCAACTATACGTGCAGGATGGAATTCCCAAAACAAATTGACACCCGCTTCTGAGTAAAATCCCTCAAAATACCCGTTTTTGGAACCAGCATAAGTCAATTCTCGAGTGCCATCAGCCTTTACTCGTGTGCGAAAGGACAGATGGAAAAAGAGGGAGGAATTGTTGGTTTGGAGAGAACGATGAGATGTGATGAAAGAATCAGTAGTGATGATAGACTTCCAAGCTTTGCAGACACACATGCATCTCACTATAGATTTTAGGGGTAATCTCTGGAGAATTTCTACAATCACTTCTGAAGGAAAATAATCAGACATTGCTGCAATAACCCAAGAGAAGATGAAGAGCACACTTTGCTGCAATAATCAGAGCACACTTTGATGTGATACAACTTGATTTTCTTAATATTTTTTTGCATTGGTTGATAGTTTAAACTTCCAAACCTCCTCTTTCTTATTTATTTTAGATCCTAAAATCTGGAAAATATTAAAATAATATAAAATTAACAGAATAAACCAGAATATAAAATATTAAACACAAATCACACAAATAATTAAAGAGTAAAATAACTTTCCGGTCCCTGATTTATGCACTCTCTGACAGATAGGTCCCTGAATTTTACCCATTGTACTAGCCGGTCCCCGAATTTTGCAAAAGCTGAACTAATTGGTCCCTCCGTCATATTGGCGTTACAAAAAAGCTGACGTGGCCATAACGGACGCTGATGTGTCCCGTTATGTGCTGACGTGTCCCGTTATGGCCACGTCAGCACCCGT
>QANZ01033368.1:0-11771 GCA_003254925.1 Chamaecrista fasciculata
GCAATTTTGATCTTATAAGTTTCTTTAAAAGTTTCACTCTTTTGTCCCAAATCCACTTTAGGTTCCGATTTGACTTCATTTGCTAACAGTCTCGACTAATCTGAAAAAAGATTCATTAAGAATAATTCGTAACTCCTTATTCATCGCATTTAGACTTAAAACGAGAAAGATATGACCAACTTCATTCGTTGAACCGTGAAACGAACAACCCACTTTTGGAGTCCAATTTTATCTTATTCATTGACGAGCTCAATTGAACATAAAAATGAGTTGTCAAATTAACATGTAGCTTTGAATTTATCACGTTCGAACTAGTAACAAGAGAGAGATATGACTATATTCATTCCCTGAGACCAAAAAGTGAAATGTTTGAAAAACTTATTGTAGGACCAAAATTGCAAGAAAAAGAAAGTGTTGGCTTTTGGGTCCCAAATATGTTGCCTACGGGGGATTCCAATTCGGTCATGGATTGACCTGTTAGAAATACTACCGAGAGATGAACAAAACGACTCTAAAATGACTTTCATACGAGGTCACAAGTGTTTGCACGAGTGGCCTTAAGAGGACTAGGTGTGAGTGCTATTGTACTTAATTAATTAATTAAGGGTGTGTTTGGTATAAGGTTTTTAAAATGGGAATGAGAAAATTATGTAAATGAAATAGAATGAAAATAGTGTTTGGATTGTTTGAGATGAAATGAAAAAAGTATGATGTGAAATTATGTAAAAAGGTATGTAATGATTGTAGTTTGGTAGAAATAATTATATGGGTTTTTTTAAAAAATAAGAGAAAAATTGATAATTAATAATGGAATGAAATGGAGATAATGAAAGGAGATTAAGGTATTTGGATGTGGTTTTATGAAATGAAATTGTCTGGGAATTTGTGCTAAATGATAATTTTTGGAATGGAGGTTAGAGTTGTATTTTGTAGAATGAAATGAAAGGACCAAAATGTAAATAATATGAAAACTTTAAAAATCTAATATTTGGTCCAAAATAGAATAATATTTTAATATTAAAGGACCAACAATAAATTAATTGAAATATTTGATTCCATGACTTATAAACCCTTAAAGAATCGTAATTATTCATGGTCGGGTCTCTCTATCGCAAACTCTTGCCCAATAAATAAATTAAAGAACCAAAATGTTAATCATAATTACTAATGACCAGGTCTGTATCTCAATATCTCAATGACAAAAAAATAAATTGAAGGATGGAAATATTAATAACATAAAAATTGAAGGACAAAAAATNAGAAATGACGGATAGTGAAAAAAAGTTGTAAGTGTAATAAATGAGAGTAGTGAAAATTATTATTTTTTTTTTCGGTACATCCAAGAGGCACTACAAGAAAAGCGGTAATTAGAGGCAAAATTTAGAGGCGGACATCATTCCGTCTCTAATTTGTCCCGAATTCCGTCTCTAATTCAGGTTCACCCTATTTAGAGACGGAATTGGGTCCGTCTCTAATTTCGTCTCTAAATAATTTAGAGACGGATTTCGTGAAATTAGAGACGAAATTTTCCGTCTCTAATCACTGTTTTTCTTGTAGTGAGGCGTGAAAATTACTATTTTGTTATATAATTTTTTGATATTTGTATTAGGATATAGGTAATTATAGGTATATGAGTAGGGATATGATAGTGATTGGATAAATAATGAAATGTAATGATATTGAAATGAAAAAATATAGCAAAATAAACACCGAATTCTCACCCTAAGTCTCACATCAAACATTTTTATTTCAAGAGCTCTCACATTCTCCGATAAATATAAGTGTTTTGCCACTATTTCAGTTTTTCACTCTATGTGTTGGAAAGAGGGCTCCCTATTTCGGAGAACCTACATAGTCTAATTTTCTCTTTGTTAAAATTGTTCTTATATGCATCGATTATGGAAACATGATTTTACCTCTATCAGGTAAACTCCATCATTTGATACATATCATTCGGAGGAGATGAACGTTTAGAGGTGATTCCGAAGAGCAAAGGCATTGGCAACATTCGGGATATTAACACCGGTTTCTAGGTTAACAACTTCCACAATGTATTTTAATATAGACCTGGATTTTGTTTTATTTATAGTTTTCATTTCGGTCACTGGGTTTGGTCTTGCATGGGGATCCAAAATCTTACAAAAAGATAAAGGATTTGGTTGCAACTATCTAAAAAATAAGAGACCAATAGTGCGATTTCACCAAAGATAAATTACAAGAATATTTGATATATATATATATAAAGAATAGTGTAATGCTTTTTCTTTTAAGGAAAAAAAGATAGAGACGGCCCAATTTAAGCACACATCGAATTACTTTATTAATTTATTTAGATTTTATTTTATTTTATTTTCTTAAAATAATTAGAATAGAATATGACAAAGATTGGTGAAAAGTGGGAAGAATAAAAGAAAAGTGGGGATGGAAAGATAGAAACTGATGATTATAGTGGAATGTGAATGTACAACAAAACAACCTATAGAATTGACGACTGAGAGTGAATGTTTGGCATTTGCTTCAAAATTCTTCGGTGAAGTTGCATCAATATTACTTCACATCATCACATGTGAAACATATATATAGGTAAAATACAAAATTCAATATAAATATGTACAAAGATTATGCCATGACAAAAATGCAAAATTGTAAATGTTTGTGCAACTTGAAGTGTCCATTGCTTCAACAAA
This sequence comes from Chamaecrista fasciculata, assembly GCA_003254925.1. Taxonomy (NCBI): domain Eukaryota; kingdom Viridiplantae; phylum Streptophyta; class Magnoliopsida; order Fabales; family Fabaceae; genus Chamaecrista; species Chamaecrista fasciculata. The sequence continues at coordinate 2,688 of QANZ01033368.1, forward strand.
TGTACCTATATTTTTAGCTGCACCTGATGTTTGTTGAAAATAAAATGTAAAGATTTAGTCTTAGTTATTTAAGATTTGGGATATCTTATGTAATCTTTGAGTGACTTGTATTTTAATTAGTTATCATATATTTTGGGATAGAATCCTTGGTGACTAAGGAATTAGGGACTTGGGCCTGTTGGGCTTAGGTTAAGTAATCCTTGTGTATCTAGGGTTTGGGATGCCTATAAATAGACTAGTAGCTAATGGTAGAAGCATGACTTGAGAGGTAGACTAGTTCATCAGGTTATTGGATTCCCACATTCTATATAGTGAAATCCTTTGTTCTTGGCTGGATGTAGGTCACACTGACCGAACCAGGGTAAATTGTCTTGTGTTCCTCTATTATTCTCTTTATTCCGCATTATCATACTTGTTTAGATCTGTGAATGATTGTTGGGAGATACTCTGAATCCTAACATAAAACAATTGTTAGGTTGGTAGGTGTATATTAAAAATTTATGTCTCCGTATACCGTCAAGGAGATCTTATTCATACAAAAGAAAAAAAAGACACAAGACAATTGACACTACTGAAGATGCATCATGCATTCATGTTGCATGAGAATATATAATGTTCGGGATATATAGTAAGTAGGGACGGAGCTAGGGGGCCAGTGGGGCCATGCCCCCCCCAAATTTTTGCTAACATATATAAAATGTGACCATAACTAACTGAAGTGTGACCTTTAGCTTAGTGAAGATGATGTATTTGGCCTCCCCAATGAGCATGGATTTGAACCTCTACTCCTACAATTCTTAATTTTAATACTTCATTTACTTTTTTGGTGGCTAAAACTACATTTGTTCTCTCACAAGTTTGTTAACTTCTCAATTTGGTCCATTTTATTTCATTTCTTCTACATTTCTCCAATTTTTTAAAAACCTCCTCTCATTTTATTTTTTCTACCTCACTGAATTTTTTCTAGCTAAAGTCATATTTTGGTCCATCACACATTTAATTTTTTCTCAATTTGGTCCATTTTTATTTAATCTTAATATATTTAAATATTCTAATTTTCTAAAAAAGAATTGACCCCCTACCGGCAATTCCTGGCTCCGTCCCTGATAGATGCATGTCCCAAAAAAAAAGTGGAGAATTAACTATCATAGAAGTTAAAGAACAAATATACCATGGCAAATTCATCGTATATCACTTAAAATAGTCTTTAAAAAATGCACAAAATGTTGGTGAAAAGATATTTTCCCTTTATTGATAGGCGGAATAATAAAAACATTAAAGAACTTAATTACAATAGTTCTTAAATCTTAAAATAGCGAAATAATTAACTCAATGTTTAACGCTGAGTTATCAAATTATAATACGCTTTTAGTCCAAAATCTGAAATAATCCTGTTTGTATTATAATCTACAAAAATCTCATATATTAAAATACTCAATTATTATTATAGCCTTATTAACATACCTATAATTACCTATATTTCAATATATATTCAAATATACCCAAAGGGCATTTTAATCATTTTATATCACCCCTCATTTATTACACCTATAACAATCTCTCTTCATCACATCACTTTCCACCAATTCTCTTTAATTTTTTTTCTAAATTATTATAATTAACTTTTTACTTTTAATATTTAATAAAATAATAATAATTTATTTTTAGTTAAATATTAATTAATATTATATTTTTATTATTAAAAATAATTTATATCCCTCTTTTAAAAAATTTAGGCTAAATTACACAAAAGGGCCGTGTGATTTGGCCCATTTTCAGATAGGGTCCTTATGGTTTAAAAAGTGTCAGATAGGGTCCCTGTGGAGTGCTCCGTTAACAAAAAGGGTCCTGAGGTATATTTTCGGTCAAAATTTGACTGAAATTTTGGCTAAAATACTATTTTAAGACCCTAACTATTAATTTTTATGCGTTTAATTAACTCCCTATTTGTATGAAATTTGACGAAAATCTTAGCTAAAATACTATTTTAAGACCCTAAATATTATTATGAAACTTTTCTTTTTTTGTATCAGAGTTTTTAGGAGTCAAACACTTAAAAATTAATAGTTAGGGTCTTAAAATAGTATTTGAGCCAAAATTTTCATCAAATTTTGGACCGAAATATACCTTAGGACCCTTTTTGTTAACGAAGCAAACCACATAGACCCTATCTGACACTTTTTAAACCACAGGGACCCTATTTGAAAAAGGGCCAAACCACAGGGCCCTTTTGCGTAATTTACCCAAAAATTTAACTATATAAATTCAAAAAATAAATTCAACCAAAATATTTAAAAAGGTTAAAAGGGTCATTTTGGTCCATTATGTTTCAAAATGTTCAAATTGGTCCTAAATGTTTACAAAATGATTCAGTTTGGTCCTAAATATTAGTAAAATGTTTCATTTTGATCCCAAACTATTAAAATTTGGTCATATTTCTCTCGTCTTTCATTTCAAATTCAAAGGACTTGTTAAGAGGAACTCGTAGCTCTGAATTTGTCGCATTCGAATTTGAGACGAGAGAGATATGATCAGCATTGGTTGTTTGATCATGAAACGAGCGGTCAACTTTTAGGACTGATTTGTCGACTAAACAAAATAATAACTTCAAAAGTTGTATCTGATTAATGATTATAATCAGATTTTTACGTTTCCCAAGACAAACAGTGATATAATCTGATTTTTTTTATAAGTAACAATCACATCCAAACACACTGATTTTTTTAAATCACATCTTACTTTTTCTTCCATTCCTGCCCCTATATAGTTTATCAATTTCCTCACATTTCTATTTACCAAACATAATCATTTTGTTTTTGGCCAATTACCAAACATAATCATTATACATACTCATTTCAATAATTTCACACCAAATAATCATAACATTCATCCGAACTTCAATATACAAATAATCAACTTTGATTACAATCACACTTTGATTATAATAAACTCTGATTATAATCAGAGCGCAAACGAACGAAGTCAAATTTATTGTTTAATATATTGTTTATTGATTAATATTATCCTATTTAAATTTATTGTTAAAAAAGTCGTTCTTATTCATATTAAAATTATGCTAACTTGAACAACTATAATTTTTATGTGTTTTTAAGTTTGATTATTATTAAATGATGATATTAACATGATTAAATAGTTTTTTTTATTAAAATTTCAAAATATCACATGTTTGTTTTAGAAATACCGGAAACATCTACATTTCTTATTTTCAGCCTATTTCAAGGGACATTTCTAAAAGATATTTTAAAAAATGCAAAAACATATTTTCATTCATATTTCCTATTCTTAGTGAAAATGAAAATAGAAAATAGGGTAACCAAATAGGTCCTTAGTTTTCCAATTTTCACTTTCAAAATGAGCTGTGTGTTTCTTAAATATATTTATCATTAATGGTTGATTATTTTAAAAAGCTTTGTCAATGTATATTTTTTCACTGGAAAACTTGAAAATAAAAATATGAAATTTTATGTTATATTTTAGTCTTAAATATATATTGATATAAACATCACATATCAATTTATAAATACAATGTTTAGCTGCATAGAGGAATTGAAATACAAGTAATTTGAATTGCTGTTGGAATTCAAACTATATATATATACCACTTAAATTCCATTAAATTCTGATTTATGTAATACCCAAATACAACTAAATGGTTTCTTGAGACTTTAGGGTTATTCATAAATTATATATGATTCATGTATGCCTTGCCACTTGCAAGACTTTTATCCTTTTTTTGTCACATTCGAAGTCCTTAATATAATCTTTCGTATCATGAAAAATTATAATTAGATTTGGTGTGTCATATTGGACAAAACCCCCCCTCCTTTTTATAAACTTAATTGTGATGGATCAGCAAAGGATAACATGATAGGAGTTGGTGGTCTGATTAGAGATCATCATGGAAACTAGTTTTCGGGTTACTCTGTTTTTCTTGGTGCAAGATCTATTCTCAAAGCTGAATTATGGAGTATTCTACATGGTCTTCAATTAGCTAGAGACCTTAACATTTCTCACATTGTAGTTGAAACGGACTCATCTCTTACTGTCCAGCTTCTAACTACCCATAATAATCTTTCACATCATCATCTGTTCTCACTTATTCATAACTGCAGATGTTTCCTGCAACTTTTTGAAGAAGCAAGTATCCAGCATATCTTCAGGGAAGCAAATCATCCGGCGGACTCTCTTGCAAATTGGGCTCGCTCTTCCTTATGCCATAGAACTATTTTCTCTAATATGCCTAGTTTTATTTACCTTCCTTGTTTGTATGATTTCATGCACTTTTCTTTCCCTAGAATCTGTAAGGCCGCCTCTAGTAGCTCTTCTCTTTTGGACTGTAATGCTTTGCCTTGTTCCTCTTTTTTTTCTCCTAGTTGTAGATGAGCAGCATATCCTCTTCTGATATGTCCCTATGTTACTGCTTTCTTGTTATTTAATTTAATTTCATCTTTTATAAAAAAAAAAAACATTAATCTATACTCACAAGTGACAAGTCACAAAGGTACCTTGATTTTTTTTTTAGAGTTATTATTATAGATGCTGACACCTATAAATACAGATTTTAAAACCTAATTTAAGACAACTGACGACGGTTAATTAAGCTATCTTGGCTCCATCAATAATGTTGTTAGGAGAATCCATTGTTATCATTTTTTACGCTTAATAATGTTGAAAATCCTTGAATGAGATCAATATTATAAGGGCCCATTTTCTACAATGACATGCTTATGTCCAGCAATAATTAATTTTGAATGTCTCTTTTGATGAGCTTTTTGGTGGTTTCCCCTAACAACAAAATTAGGTGATATGATATGATATGATCTTTCTGCCATTCAATTCGTGGACCTTGAGAACAACTCATTCTATATATTGCACTACACACACACACACAAAAATAATATTGGACATCAAAATCTTATTACCATATAGATCAAAATAATAAATATATTAACACTATTTATTTATTTACCTATTGGTGCTTGACAAGAGTTTGCTTCATCAAAATATATAGCATTTAGCTCTATATATATATATAATATATCACAAGGATTGGATTTTATGGTTAAAAAAAGGATTTGATTTTAGAAATTGGTTGATCCTTTAAGAAGTTAATAAAATAATTAGTGGTGGGTTATAAAAAATTCAAATCTTATAACTTCATTATTAAATAATTAGATTGAGAATTTTTTAAATTCAACCCTATAGCATTGCCGAATCAAACTTTTGTCATGCCCTTTAACAAAATTTGTCTCCTTTTTAACCAAAAAAAAAAAGGATCAACCATTAATGTTGACAATTTTATTACGATTGATTATTACGATTTAATAAATGATTAGGTAGTTGACATAATTATTTAATCAATTAGGAAAAGTCAAGATCAGTAAGATATGCTAATCAATTATTTAATCAATTAAAAGGATCAACCATTATTTAATCAATTTTATAGCATTGCCGAATCAAGACTTATTATTACGATTTTATTAGGATACTATTTATAATTTTAAATAAAAAAAATTACAAATCCTTATCTTTGAATGAAATATTGCAAACCCTTTCTCACAAACATATACAACTACCTAGATCCCTTTTACACCCTTAGATCAGACTATGTGTATGTGTATGTGTATGTGTATGTGTACTAGTGTTTGGTGTGTTTAGAACATCATATACCACTAGTTACACAAATGCCAAAACCATCTCCTCCCAATTGCAAGGTTGCCCGATATATATTGGGGGTGTTCAAATTTTAGTTTGGATTGATTTAGATATTTTTCTTTCAACTAAACTAAATCGATTCCATCACAACCAAAGTCATCTACTCAATCCAATTATTTTGAGCCAATCGAACCAATTCAAACCGGCTTCAATTGGTTCATCCCTTCATTCAAACTTTCCTTTCCTAAACCTATCTTTAAGTAAGTTAATTATAATTTGCTACAATTAATGGCTAAAACAATTTGTGTTATTTCAAATTTTATAAATGGAAATAAAAAAGCGTTATTCTCATTGTGTAATCAATATATTGATACATAGAAATAGAAGTTAGTTAACGAGTAAACTCCTAAACTGGTCCCCAAATTATTAGGTTGCTGACAGATTGGTCCCTGATTTATGGAAATTGACAAATAGGTCCCCGAATTTTACTAACGTTAGTCAAATTGGTCCCTGAAGCCGTTAACTGCTGATGTGGCACGTTAACGTNTTGGCAATTAGTTATTGTATAGGTCCAAAGGAGGAGTTTTTGTTTTTGGGCCAAAATGTCTAAAGGAGGAGTTGGTGTCTATTTTTCTTAAACTTTGTTTCTATTTTATTGATATATTATTTATTAATTTATTTATTTACAAACTGATCTTGGTTGAATTTCGGTTGGACTATTGAACCTTAAACTACTGCTTTAACCGGTTCAATGCGCGGTCCGATTTTAAAAACCATAATATTTACCTTAAATATCAAATATATAAAAACGGAGGCACTAATATAATGCTTTAATTTAATTTCATCGAGTACTGGCCAATCCATTAATTAATCCCTGCTTCATTTGAAGTCGTCAGATCATAGAGTACACAGAAAATAATGACGACATTAATTAAGTAATAATTTTTAAACAGAGAGGATATTTTTTGTTTTTGGCCAAATAAACAGAGAGGATATGATACTGTTAAAAACTGGAATTTAATAATGAATAAGGTGTCCAGAAGTTACACAATAAAATATATATCGTCAGAAATGGTTCAAAAAGATGAAGGCTTAGAGTCCTCTAAATAGAAAGTAAGAGAAAGAAATTAAATGCATAAACTGAAGAACTACACATGCATTCACTACAATTAATAGTACAATATATATAACGCATGATCTCCCACTTGAGAGACACGTCACACTTATAGTTTGAGATTTATATTGAAGTATATTCTCTCTCGTGACATTAGATTCAAACAAATTATTGCACTATTATATTCACCTTCCTGCCCACTTTTTCTCATTACAATACTTCAGCACATGCATGCAGAAAGTAAATTAAACAGAATATTGCCTTATAATTAGCTTTATAGTACCTACTAAAGCTATTCTGCTTTGGTTTCTAGCTGCCTAGCTACTTATATCAAATGAAAATTTCACTGAAAATATTTTTGTTTTAGTGTATTGTATCAAATGATTGAATGAAAACAAGGACATTATCAATTAAGATGCTTTAATCAACATATATCTATATCTATCTATACTATATTATATGGCTCCACCCCTTTATGGTTGGTCAAAAATAGTAAATTAAAAAAGAAAAAAAATCACCACTCTCTCTCCCCACTCACTCCCCCCACTTCTTTAAAAAAATAAATGAATTAAAAAAAATACAAAAAATAATTAAAAATTAAAAAATGTCACCACTCTCTCCCTCCACTCACTCTCCCATATGAGGTAATTTCAAATTGGTCCTAAATATTTTATTTATTTTAGATGAGTCTTACATATTTGTATAATTTCTCAAATTGGTCCCAAACTTACTCTTTTATCAATATAAAAATTTAATATAATCTTCAACTTTAAATCAATTCAAACGGACACGCCAAGCCCCTAGTAATTATATATGTGCATGACTTACTTGTAGCCTTAGTTATGCAACTATACATATGAATGTGTTGCTGCAACATCCAGAACACATATATTTTGAACAAGTTGTCCATCAACTCTTTTTACTTTATGTACAGCACAATGAATTCCAAACATAACCATGTAGAGATATGATTATATATTGTATTCTTCTATTCCATCATTTGTTTTTGATATACAACTAAAAGTTAAAACCATTATATTGGTGCAAAGTGAGAACACCTTAGCTTCTTCTACGCTAAATAATAAATATATATCATAATCACATCACTTTGTTTTCATCTTAAAAATAGTTTCTTCGAAGGAGAAATTTTTGAAAGGTATAGTCACTATTTCCTTATTAATTATTTTTATAGTTATTAAAAGCTTTTGCACACTGAATTCAAATATTTATCCGAAAATTGAAAAACACATAGTATATAATCAATTAAAAAATCAAGAGTAAACCTCTTGTTTGATCTTTGAATGTTGAAAATACATTGGCCAAAGTGTGATTGGTCCCTTATATTTGGGATTGCAATCCAACCTTTTATCTTTTTTATTGCAATTTTAGTCCTAGAAGTTTTTTAAAAGTTTCACTTTTTGGTTCTGACTAACAATTAATTAAATGTGACTACATCTCTCTCGTTTTGAGTTCGAATGCAATGAATTTAGAGTTATATTTTGTTTTTGGCGAGTCATTTTTCTATATAATTGTTGGTGAACAAAATGAAGTTGCCCATCTCGCGGTTAAATGAGTGAAATTGATCATATCTCTTTTATTTCAAGTTTAAATACCACCAATTCAGAATTACATGTTATTCTTGATATTTATTAGTTGTAAAACTTTTAAGACACATGGGAGTATGGGACCGTTGGAAAACTTGTACGATCAATATTGGAAAAAAAAAAAGATGAAGTGCTAATTACAACTTATATATCCTAAACATATATAAGGACCAAAATTACATTTTGTACAAAATACATTTTTTTATCTCCAATTTTTCTTTACAAAATTAACTATTTATCTGAAATGTTATCATTTGGGGACTAAATAGTAGGGGTGTGCAAAAATAGGTTAACCCGACCGTAAATATCGGGTTCAGTCGGGTCGAGTTTAACCATTCGGTTTAATTCGGTTCCTAATATCTAAAAAAAGTCAGTATGATCGAGTTATCGGATTGCATCTAGTGTACTACCACTGCCAGCTACCTACCCAAATATTCAACTTTGTCTCTCTCACATGCTCTCACTCTCCTCTCTCACATGTCATTTCCTTGATTCCCTCTCACACTCGTATCTCATCCTCAACTCCTCATCTCTTCACATTTCAAAAATCATCTTCTTGTCTCTCAAATCTTACAAACACGATCTCACTCTCACATAGCAGTAGCAGATCGCACACACAAAATACTCAAGTTTGAAGCGTTGGCCGCTGGAATGTGGAAGAACTCGATCTGGAAGGTTCATGAATGCTGG
>QANZ01033369.1:0-73632 GCA_003254925.1 Chamaecrista fasciculata
CGCAGCGAAACCGTTGAACTAACATTTGCCATTTGATTCTACAACTTAGATATGAAAGTTTATTTAGCAAAATATTTCCACCATTTTATAAATCCCAGAAAATTATTATTAGTGGCTAAGATCCATATTTCACCAAAGTTTACCGTCGCGTAGGCGATCATGCACCCTTTGGTTATTTAGGTAGGTAACTCTTTACCAATCACATCTTATGTGATTCTTAGATCTTTATGGGACTGTATCATCATATGATACATATTATGGCATGTTTATCCCATCTAATGCCTTAAGGTCCAAAACCGTTTTGATAACCTTATTAAGTCGCACAATAAAACTTGTGAATAGGCAAATTCAAAACAATGAGGCATAAGCCCAACCAAATTTGATCAAGGCCCATTTAACACGTGTCGCGTAGGCGATCACCGCATTCAACAAACCAAGATTTCAATGAGGCATTGCGTTGAAAATCCATTCACCCGTGTCTCCTCAAGATAAAAGTGGGTACGTGCAGCGTAGGCTATCACCGCCCCACGATGATCAAGAAGATAACAGGGTTGTTTTATTGATGGCATTAAAACTTAAGATTTTTTTAAAGGGTTCAATTTTAAATTGTTCCGTTTTGGTTCAATTTTAAATCCAATTTTAAAAATTAAACGAGTTGTGCTATTCATGTATCATATACATTCAAGACACATTTACGAACTTTGTATCTCATACAAAATCCTATTCTCGTATCCTATACATGATTGCGTGTGAGAATAAAAAAAAACGTTTGCATGTTAAAAGCGCACCCCTAAAACATACATCTAGCGCAGATTGCATCATATACAAAATACTAAATGCATAAATATAACCGTGTTTAGATATGGCCCATCTACCCTAAATTCCCTCAAGCCAATGAGAGAACTTTTTCTAAAAAGAAAAGGAAAATTACATTGGAAAAGCCTCAGTTACATTGAGGTGAAAAATAAAATAAAATTACATTCAGAAATTCAGGGAGACGACACGCAGGCCGTATTTACCAAAATAAAACCTAGAGCCATATCCAACACCATACCCATACATGAACAATTCATATATTTAAAACATACACGGCTATCATACCAAAAACACAACAAAACAATTTAATTGTGGTTCAATTAGAGTTTGTGCAATTTAACATGCCTCTTGAAATTAGGTACTGTACCAATAATTAAAAATCAGGAATCAAATTCAAGAATTCGAATTATTGGTCTAAAATTAATAAATTCTAAATTTAAAAATTTTCGACTTCCCTATAATATTATAATTAAAACAATTTTAACTAAAAATTTCAAGAAAATTCTTTAAATCAATCCAATTGATTTCCTATGTATCAAATACATAAACTTGCACCAATCTTTTAGATTAAGTTCGAAAAACATGTGGTGGATTTTCGCAAAACTTTAAGCATATGATTAAAAACTATAAACACCCAACATACATCTCATGTATATCACAAAACTAGTATAAACATATAATTAGCGTGGCTCTGATACCACTGTTGGGAAATCACAGAGGGAGCGCAGCGGAAAAATAATAAAAAACTTTAATTAAATATGCTAACTCTGTGATTCCTTCCAGGATCCACTAACTATGTTTATACCAGGAAAGTAAAGATGTTTACCTAATTTCAATCGGTGACTTATCGTGTTCGCGAATTTGAGAAGTCCACTCCGAGTGTCCTTCCTCTACCGGTGATCCACACGAGCAGTTTGGCAGATGCCTAGGTGCTAGCCTCCTTCACTTCTTCCCAAGTGAATACGGGAACTCTACTATGATTCTTGAATAATCAAGAACTGTTCTTGATTATCAAGATTGATTGGGGAGTACTAATATTATCAGGTGCAGGTCCAATTCTTCTTTCAAGAATATCGACTCACTCTCACAATATTAGGACTAGGCGAATTTTCACTCTCAATAGGTGCTCTAGGCGAAATTCTTGGTCTGACCAAGAATTGATGTGTGTTGTGACTTGTGTTTGTGTTAGGCGCCTAGAGCCCTATTTATAGTGTTCTCATTCCTAGTTTTAGGGAATCCTAATCCAATTAGGATATCTCTAAGATATTGGATATCTTTTAGATATCTCAAAATATCTTTTGATTTATAATATTAAACTTAATATTATAATTCAAAATTAAAGGCCCAATTCGAATTTGACTATCCAAGATCAAATCTTGAGATCAAATCTTAATTTGCTCAAATCCTATTGGTTGGAATGAGTCATGAGAATTTGATTTTATAATTTAAATATTACTTTAATATTTAAATATAAAAGTCGACTTTGCCTATACTTTAAAATGCAAGATCAAATCTTGCACCCCAAGAAAGGAGCTAGGCGAAATTTCTCATGTTGGTTTGGAGGAATTTTATAACAACCCAAACTCCTTAGGTAGTTATAACTAATTCCTAATAATTTTGAATAAAAGAATTACCTTAATATCTTTTAATTCAAATCCTATATCTTTTCCAAAAGATATTTATCTTATCTTTATTTAATTAATAAAAACAATTTCTATTAATAAAAATAAAGATAATGAGGCGCCACCCTCATCCTTATGTTTCCCAATTTTAGTGAATTTAATAAATCAATAATTCCCTAATTTTTAGGAAACTTATTTAATTTATTTATTCACTAATATTTTAATTGTAAAACTATTTAACAATTAATTTAAATTTAAATTTGTCCAACAAATTTAAAACCTCAATCATAGATATTTATTTAAGACAAGATTTAATGTCCTAAGACATTTAACTATGTCCTAAATTGTGTCACCTAAGTGACTCACGAATTAACCCTAATTCGTGTCCCAAAAATTAGCATCTTGATCCTGCTCATGTGTGACCCAGCAGGCCTCACGTGAAGTTGGCAGCAAATCATCTTTATGACTCACAAGTTGTGAGCGGACTCTAGCAAGCCATCACAACTACCCAAAACACGGGAGTTATCGCTTTAACGACTTTAACGATTTAACCTAAATACCACCTTGTCATAATTCCTATTGTCTCACGATATTTTGGTCATGGATCAGGCACGGGAATGTCATCCAAAATCCAAACCACAACTTTCTCGATTTCCTGAGTTAGTCCCAATTCCCAGCGTGGCCACGCATTTCTTGGACAGACTCATCGAGGGCGCCAGTTAAATATCTCTCATCTTAAATGAGGGACAAAATCCCATCTTGGTCAACCACATTCCTTTGCACGGTAATCAACCAAACCCGTACCTAGCCTGTATGGCTACCCTGCTACGGGTAACGTTGGACTAGGCCAAAGTTTGACAACTACAATGCCGGAATAGTCAAGACCTCAGGTCTAAGGCTATCGTGACAGGTGTACAGGAGAGGCTCGCTTATGACTAAACCCATGCAGGACTCTCCGGGTCGGTCCAGCAATTTGTAACCCTTACAAAATTGCACCATGACTCTCGAGAAGCATCTAGTGCATGTATCTCTATACACCGAGGTCATGCTGGTCTTAGTTCATTTACGTTCCCACGTGAATGATCGACCAGGGACAGTTTTAGATTAATTATCATATAATTAATCAAGGACTGTCATCATAGTAAACATACTAATAATATGATAACCATTAATTTATCTCCATAAATTAATTAATATGTTCAAAACATATTTATAAAATGATTGGCCCTAGGGCACAATCTCCAACAGTCGGCTCACTAGGCCTATGACGCTTGTTCTGGTATTCCAGCTTCATAACTGACCGAACATGTTTCTTTCTGGAGTGTGGATCCGATTCTGTTCCTTTCGTGATTCCTCCCGCTATTACATTGATGACCCCCGTTATATTGCCCTGCAAGGGTGGCTCGGGATTGTCCGATGCTCTGGAACGTTCTGCTGGATCTCGTTGGTTTGTCCGATTAAAGTGTCGACCATTACCTCTTCTCTCTTCATGTGGCCGATCTACATAGTGCCTTAACTTTCCTTCTTGAACCAGGTCTTCTAGCTGACTCCTCAACGTTGAACAGTCATTGGTGTCATGCCCATACTGCTGATGAAAATTACACCGTTTACTCTGGTTTGCATTCGGAGGAGACGGCCTGACCTGGGGAAACCTTAGCACATGAAGGTTTCTGACCTCCTCCAATATCCTCGCCGGTGACTTATTCAGTGTCGTGTACGCTCCATACTTTGGACGGGAGGGCCTTTCCTTCTTTCCCCTCCGCTCACCACGACCCAGGTTTGGTGATCTCTACCTCTTATCTCTTTCCTCCTTGTCTTTCTTCTCCTTCTGACCTCTTTTCGAGAGCTCTACCTCCTCAAACGCTATATACTTGGATGACCTTTTCAATAGGTCGGCCATGCTCTTCGGGGGCTTCTTTGTTATGGAACAGCAGAAAAGGCGACTCCGCAGGTTGTCCGTGAGGTAATTTAGAGCTACCTCATGCTTGAGCCCCTGGATGTGCCGGGCTTCCCCTGTAAACCTCACTAGGAAATCTTTAAGAGATTCGTTCTCTCCCTGAATGATGTTCTTCAGGCAGTGAGACGTTCTCTTAATGGTTCTGCTGGTGGCGAAGTAGTTTCCAAATTCCTTCTCCAGCTGTCCAAAGTTTGATATGCTTCCATCCGGCAAATCAGAAAACCACAACTGCGCGTCCCCATCAAGGGTGGAGGGAAACGCTCGACACATTACTTCGTCCTTTGCCCCCGCGTATATCATTGCAGCTTTGAAGGAGTTAAGGTGCGCCAATGGGTCGGTCTGCCCATCATACCGAGGAAAAGAAGCGGGTATGCGCAGCTTTGGCATGGTGAAAGCCATAATATCATCACTAAAGGGGTAGCGAGACTTACTCTCTTTTCTGGTGCCGCCTTTCTTAGACATCACCTCCCCCTCATCTTCGGAGGACCTTTGACTATCCTGACGTTCACTCGAGGGCTGCTCATCTTCCTCTGTTTCCTCTGAGATTTGGATTGTTTTTCCTTTATTGCCGCGGGAGTTACGCGTATTTCCTCTCGACTCTGGACGCGAACGAGTGTTCTTTTGGGAGCGAATGGACTGCTCCATTACTGTCTCCATTTCCCTGAGTTTGTCCTTCATTTGTTGTAACTCCTCGTCTTTTTCTCTTTGTTGACGGAAAAGCTGTGCCAGGATCTCGTCGTATGTTGCAGGGACCGGTGCTGACGCTTGGCCAGGAAGGTTCTGCCCTGAGTTAAGAGCAAATTCTCCTTCTACCCGCAAGAGAGGGCTGGGGGTATGCCTCGGAGGCTTCGTTCCGTGCCTTTCCTGTGCTCCCTTCAGCGCCGCTAAGGCCTGGTCGGGGCTCGGTGCCTGCAGCGTGGAAACGTCAACAGACTCCCGTCGTCCTTCATTGGGGACACCCTCTCGTGGGTTCTCCCCATTTCCTCCTCCGCCTTCTTCCTCCATCCTTCTACGATTAGTCACACTTCACTATTATCGCTGGGGAACACGGCTATTTGTTCAGTTCCCCACAGACGGCGCCAATTGATGGATATCCTGCCTCTGCTCCTGGAAGTCTCCCTTGAATTCCTGCAAAGACAACTCTAGTGGGGGGTTTTAGTCCCCAAAAGAGCCTCCGACGCTCAAGTCAGAATTCGGGCAGAGTAACAGTAATATTCCCAAAAACATCTTAAACTCTTACCTCGTGGATCTCCTATTTATAAGGCTGGAGGGGGAGAACGTCCTGCCTAGGCCTGTGGCCTAAACCATTATCCTCCTAGGTTAGTTACGTAGGCCTGGGATTGTCGGTTCGTGTGTTTCCACTATGTTTGTGGTCCCCCTTCCAAGGTTGTCTGGATCGTCTGCGTGCGGTGTTCCTCCGACCGGTCCTCTGGGTAACTCAGCAATGGGCCTCTTGGTCCTTATTCCATCAGGTCCTTTGGGCCTTACTCTATCAAGAAGGTTGGACTTCAAGGCTACTAGGTAATTATTAGTGGGTGATCAAGCAAGAGGATTCTATTTGAGAAGGTATTAAAGGAGCAACATGCTTTATTAAAATTAAAAAAGGAAATTACGTAGGTTTGATCATGTTAGTAAAAAAAAGATTTTAGAAGTTCAATTTAACTTTTTTTGTAGAGCTTTTCTAAGATATTTTAATTTAAAAACCCACTTCCAGTTTGATGGATTTTCTTCTTTTTTCTTTTGTTTGAAAATGATCTACACTCATATAGATATGCACTCCTCTTTTCCCTCCATTAGTTTTATATTTGTGCTCATGTTTTACCCCACAAATCGAAGTACAAATATCAGAGAAAACTTTTGTTTCCATCTTTCCAAATTGAAGTTGTGGTCAGGCACCAATCACACGTGTCCACACTATTTTTCACTTGGTATGTTAGTT
Organism: Chamaecrista fasciculata; assembly: GCA_003254925.1. Taxonomy (NCBI): domain Eukaryota; kingdom Viridiplantae; phylum Streptophyta; class Magnoliopsida; order Fabales; family Fabaceae; genus Chamaecrista; species Chamaecrista fasciculata. The sequence continues at coordinate 6,335 of QANZ01033369.1, forward strand.
AGTTGGCTTTGCTCCATATATCTTTGACGTGCAACTTCTTTTATTAACACTAAACTTTCTGTTTACAAGTCGCAAGGTACCAGTTTAAAGCTTGTTTTCTCATCCAAGGACCTATCCCTTCATAAATTTGTGGTGATTTTCAATAAATCAATTGCAGATAATGGTTAGCCGTCATGTTCTTTATGGATTACCAAATAACATTTCTTACCCTTGAGGGAAAGAACCTGATCTTTTGGATCAGATTCCACCCTCCTCCAGAATCTAGGATTTGAATTCTGGTATATGTTGCCAAATCTGGTAATGGTTTGCAGGAACACCCAAGGATAATATAAATAATAGCAAGTAGCAAGCTGCTGATTGTGAAAAATACATTTACTTTTGCAATAAAAAGCTGAGTTGTACTGGACACAATTTTTTGTTTCTTGAATTTTGCCATTAGGGGCCAGATGGGCTTATCTGAAGATGAACAGGATAAATTCATAGAACAAAGGTTTCAGCTGCAAGGAATAAGAAATTCAGATGTGGAGTGTCAACTGTGTAAATGTACAAGAAATTGAAACTCCCATTCTCTTTATACAGTAAGCTAAATAAATATGTATTAGAATGTAATCTGGTTCCTAGTTCTGACGTGCCATACTAGAATTGACTGAAAACATGATAAAAATCCAATTTCATAAAGGTAAAACAAAGCATATATATTATACATATGCATGATATGGTATTTGAAGTTTGAAGTCTCTAATTACAGAATTATAGTTCAATTATATGAATAGACAATACTTTTTATTTATTATTTTTTGGGTGTTGGTTCACATGTATTTGTTCCATGTCTCTTGTATACAAAAAAACAAGCTCCTCCTACAACGGATTTTGTACCTCAACGAGACATTGATCTACTTTAAGGACTCAGATGACCAATAAAATTTTTTATGTACCAAGATGGGATACGCGCTACTCTAGCCCGTCTCCCATTTTGGTACGGGCCAATCAAGCCGTGCCACGTGACACAACCTGAATTTTTCAATTTTTTTCTAAATAAAAAAAAAATCAGAGACGTGCTCTGATTAGGAATGAAAGGAGGAGGAGGCCTCCTCCCCCAATATATATATATATAAGTCCCAATATTATTTTTAAATAAGTGTTATGCAGTGTTATTTTATTACATGATTATGTTAGTGTAGTGTACTAGTGTGTAGTATGGTGTGTGTAGTTTTTTTTTTTCTAAATGATTTTGGGAGAATTTATTAGTAATTAGTATGTGTAGATTTGAGAATTTAGGGTATAGGAATTAGTAGGATTTTAAATACAGGTAATTAATTTATTTTTTATAAAAAAAATTAATAAATTTTGAAAAATTATAAAATAAAATCTACACATACTAATTGTCAGAGGACAGATACATGTAAATTAGATTGAGATTAATTCCTATACTCTAAATTCTTAAATCTACACATACTAATTACTAATAAATTCACCCAAAATCATTTAGAAAAAAAAACTACACACACCATACTACACAATACACTAAGGAGGCGTTTGGTACACGGATTGGAAAAATAGTCCCAGGATTAGGAGCTCCGACATAGACTAATTCTGCGTTTGGTACACAGATTAAAAAATTAATTCCGGAAATATTGTATTCCCAAGAGTAACATAATTTCCTAAAATAGCTATTTTTTAATCTCACCCTAGGGGATGGGATTAGTCTAATCCAATGGGATGAGATAATTTTGGTCCACCCAATATTTAATTAGCTATGTTTAATGAGGATAAATTAGTCATTTTAATAATTTATTAGTAATTAGTATGTGTAGATTTAAGAATTTAGGATATAGGAATTAATCTCAAAGTAATTTACATGTATCTGTCATATGAGATTTCTACCATGGAAGCCTGCTTGGTCCACCCCAAGTTATTTTATTTTATAATTTTTCAAAATTTATAAATTTTTTTTTTATAAAAAATAAATTAATTACCGGTATTTAAAATCCTACTAATTCCTATACCCTAAATTCTTAAATCTACACATACTAATTACTAATAAATTCACCTAAAATCATTTAGAAAAAAAAAAAAAACTACACACACCATACTACACACTAGTACACTACACTGACACAATTATGTAATAAGATAACACTACATGTATATATATATTGGCACTTATTTAAAATTAATATTGGAGCTTTTATATATATATATATTGGGGGAGGAGGCCCTCCTCCTTTTCCTATTGCATGTCTCTGATTTTTTTTATTTAAAAGAAATTGAGAAAATCAAGCTGTGTCACGTGGCACAGCCTGATTGGTCCGTACTAAAATGAAAAATATGTTAGAGTAGCGCGTATCCCATCTTAATACATAAAAAATTTATTAGTAATCTGAGTCCTTAAAGTGAGTCAATGTCTCATTGAGATAAAAAACCTCCTACAACACTTTGTACCCGGATATCCAAGAAGAACAGTGTTCACTCATGTGAATGGGTTTTTGGTAAATGTTGAATTCTTTTGTTGCTTTATCTTGCCTGTGAAGTCATGTCGTGGCCTGCTCTGAATATTTCTGCCATTGAAAAGCATATTGGATATTTTGTTGACAGGGCACATCAATGGAATAGGCAAGATTCCATCCATTTAGCTCCATATAACAATATATGTAAAGAAAACTGATTATATAATTTACATATAATACTTCTTAGCTATCCAACAGATAGAAAACTATACTTTTTCTGTTAATGTGTAGTTGCTGAAATTATAAATGTTATCATTTATTTGCTTCCCGTATTGATGCAAGAAATTTGACAAATACACTGGAACTTGTTCCTGTGACATTATGTTTTTTTATTTTCTTTTATGTTGGTTTCTATGATGTTTTTTTTATCTATGCACTACTGAACCAAAACTCCTTGGCACCTTGATTCTGCCTCTTCTCTAGCACTATGTTTGCCTGTGTTAGCATGAATCAGTCATTGTGAACTTCCAGTTAGCAAAGCCGATAAGGTACTTAACTTTTCCTTCCTTTGTCAAAACTATTTATTCATTTTTATTTTAGTTTACTTACTCTTAGCTGGTAAATGTCTGTTCTTGGACTTTCTGAAGAATTGATCAGTTGTAGCAAAGTATTGTACCAATATGCAATTTTTATGTGAGAAATTTGGGAAATTCTAAGATGAAACTTGGGGTATGCATATAATTATGAAGTGACATAATCTCCTGTTTTATTTAAGTAATTTAATGCTAAAAAATAATAATAAAAAAAAAAGATGAATTTTTTAACCAATCAAAACTATATATAGAGTCACATCATTAGTTGCATGCAATGTTCACTTTACATCCCAAGAAATTTCCTTGTAATCACCAGAAACAAAATAAACTTTCTTTTATTTTTGTCATTTAATTATTTCTATTCTGAGAGCAAATTAAGCATAATCTATTGAAGTATTCTTAAATTTAGAAGCCATAATTGTCGAGAACTCTGGGTTGTTTGATGTCAGAAAGTTGTAGCACCTCTTACTACTTTGATATGACAATTGTTAATATGGATTTATGAATTGATTCCTGTCAGCAGTTCACTTTAGGTTTTTTTATTTTAATAATAAAAAAAAATATTTATGTATTGGGATCAATTTTTTTTCTTATTTTCCTATATGGGATACGCGTTGGCCCGGTTCGATTTCAGACCGAGCCAACCAAGCTGATTAAAAAATAATTTTTTTTTTTAAAAAGTCACTGAAATCGCGCAAGACTGACGCGATTTCAAAGTGCAGACTGCACAGTCTGCACAGTGCAGACCGTGCAGTCTGCACGGTAAGTTTTTTTTTTTTTAATTTCTGTTTTTTTTATTTTTAAATAATAAATTAAATAAAGATTTTCTTTAAAATGAAATTAATAAAATTAATTTAATTTAAATATTATTTTAAAAAATTAAAAAAGAAATTATTTAATGAAGAATAATTATAAAATATAAAATATATTAATTAAAAAATATAAAATATTTATGTAATAAATTTTAATAATAAAAACTAATATGCAAAAATATTTTCTACTAATAAAATTAAATAAATTAATCATTTCAACTAATAAAGTTAATTTAAAAATATATTATTTAATTAAATTAATTAAATTTAAAGTAAATAAACTTTGTTTTATTTTTTAAAAAATTCAAATTATTTATATGACTTTTATAACATAAATTATCTATCATTTAAAAAATATAAGAACAATAATCATAACTCTTTTAATGATATAAATTTTAAAACATGAAAATTGTAATCGAAACTACATAAAATTATAAATAAAACAATGAAATTTAATCATCTTCGTCGTCGTTATCCTCCTACTGCTGCCATTCCGGCAGCCATTGCGGCGGCCCATGCTCCGAGCAAGACCCCTGCACCACCCTCTGCCCACCCTCTGGCCAATGCCACTCCGGGCATATGTAGCAAGTTTTACTCTTCGGTTGACGTTTTTTTGCTACAGTCTTGCCTTTACCTTTGTGACCTCCCTGATCACCTTGATGCCTGTCATCTGCCTCTCTTGATAGCGACTGTGGCAGTGGAAAGGGCTGCACCTGTCTGTCAATATGAGCATCACCGATACGTAGAGGAGTGTTCATAATAAACTCTCTCATGAAGCCCGGCTGAATAGTAGGGCCTGACTGAAAAGTAGGACTCGTCATCGTCAAAGAATATGGTGGCGGGGTATAAAAACCCCCCGTGACGAATTTGGCATACCAAACATCGATTTCTGCTGCATATCAAACGTCAATGTCTGCTGCATATCAAACATCGATGCCTACTGCATATCAAACATCGATGCCTGCTGCATACCATGCATCGGTGTCATCGGTGTCGAAGGTCCAGCCATGTGGGATGATGAAGGACCAGGCATATGGGATGTCGAATGAGTAGGCACGTGAGTCGATGGAGCAGGAGTAGGCACGTGTGTCGATGGACCGGGAGTAGGCACGTGTATCGATGGACCAGGCATGTGAAGCGACGAAGGACCAGCATAACTTGAAAAGGAATGTCGAGATGACTCCTCTGGCTCCTGAGGTGCATTGGATGGCTGACAGAAGGAGTGTCTCGGTGGCTGCTGGTGCCTCGGTGGTTGTGGATTAGCTGGTGGCGGCTGCTGATTGAAAATATTTTTTTCGGCCGTCTTGCGGAAAGAAACCCGAGCCGCCACTTTTTTTTCTTGGGCGGTGACTGAGACGGAACGAGTTCTGCCGGCTGAACCTGTGGTTTGAGGGGTGCATAGACATGCTCCTCCAGCATGTGGGCATGCTACTCACCTAATGCCCCCTTCAGATTTTTACAGATGGCATTGACTCGATGACTGAAGTCGGGATAGTTGTCAGCATTGCGAGCCATTTCTTCTAACTCGTCCAGTCCATCAACCTGTATCAAGGCATAAACAAAATGAATATACGACAATGGTATTTAAAGACATGAACATAATAAATTGATTATGATTTATTTACCGCATAAACGCCTGATCCACTAGTGGGGTCCATCCACCGTCGCGTGATGCGTCTGTACCATTGCCAGTATTCAGAATTTCTGGTCAATGGCCTGGCCGGCTGATCCCCACGGAAGACCCTATCGTAGCGTCGCTCCTAGTAGACTACAAACTGTGCAAGGTACACACTCCAATTAGTGTCTACTCGACCCCTGAGGTCTCTTCCGTGGAAGCCCATTGCGTCTAAGTTGACAGTCGGGTCTGGAATGTGCTGCTCCATCCCGAACTGGCGAAGCGTCCGATCAACATGGTGCCACTCCACAATATGCATGCAAAGGAGTGGGCACGAGGACCGCCAGACGGCGGAATGCTCCAAACAATAGCCTGGAATAAGAGCCCGCACATCATCACTGCGATATGGCTGCCAAACAAACTGAAAAAACAAATCGTAAGTATGATATACTGAAGATTATAAGTATACAATATATTAATATTGTTGTACATACATCATTTTGCCGAGACATATCAAACCATCGGCGATACCACCGCGTGGCTCGGGCTGGTGGTTGAAAATTGCGGTGCACGTTGCCCCACCTGCATAATGAAAAGCATTAGTATAACACCCCTAAAAATTATAATGTTAATATAATGCAAAGAATAGAATAAATATACAATTAAACACATACAGAAATGCCAATGGTGGAGGTGGAACGTTTTCCGTCGCATAGAGGTCTTCTATCGGTGGTCGACCAAGAGCCAATGATGAGAATCGATTCCAAGCCCATACGTGCAACAGTGTTAAGCAACCACTAATCTCGATGGCGTCGGGATTAGTGGCATGACACATTTGGTGGTACAAGTGTGCCAATACCGCAGCACCCCAAGCGTATCGCCCACACTCGTCGAGGTCCCGGAGGAACTGGAAGTACATGAGCGGTACGAGATGCCCTGAATGGTCAGGCATCAACCATCCGCCTATCATCCGTAGTATATATGCTCGGGTGAACCGTACCAACTGCTCCTCCGTGGGATTGGGGGGAAGCACCCCAAATGTCTCAGTCAACCAACCAATCCGTACCCGCTGGCCGGACATTTCATTATCAGGGGGCATTTCACCCAACAGTTCTTCGGCCAGCTGCCTCCAATTGTGATTTGTGGGACCAATAACTGGAGCCCCATCAACAGGTAGTCCCAACTGGACTGCGACATCCTGGAGAGTGATTGTGCACTCTCCCTGCGAAAAATGGAAGGTGTGGGTCTCCAACCGCCATCGCTCGATCAAAGCGAAAACGAAGGGTGACTCATACACAAATGGGACAACCCGAGAGATCCCATAGAATCCAGCTCGCACCAAATGAGGGACTATTTGAAGAGGTGGGACACCCTCAATCTGTTGACTAAAGGTGCATCGTCGTGTAATTAGTGTGCGATCCTGCAAGATGAGAGTATAGTGGTTAAAAAAAAACATTTTGTTAACGTTAGCAACTCATTAATTCATTTGACCGTGAAGACTAACCCAATTTTGACCAGTGCGATTCCACACTGTCTGTGAGATATGGCGTTCTTGTAATATCAGAACATCAGGGTTTATTGGTCCGGGGTTAACAATCTGTGCCCGTGCCTGTGCCTGTCTATCTGTTCCCGCCATCTGTACTAATTTGGAGGAAGGACATTAATTCAATGATCAATAAATTCATATTTAACATGTAAAGTCACTTGCATAAACAAATAAATATAATACAAATAAAAAATTACAAATAAATGTCATACAAATTACATAAACATTATCTAAGAGTCATACATAAACAAATATATATTTAAAATACATGATCAAACATAAGAAAATTACATCTTAATAAGAAATGTCCTACATAAACAAATAAATATCATACAAATTAAAAATTGTAAATAAATGTCATACAAATTACATAAACATTATCTAAGAGTCATACATAAATGTCCTACAAATTACATATTACAAATTTCTACTTCGGTGTGGACAGTTTTTTTTATTGTGTCCAGCGATCCTGCATATGGTACATTTGGTTGGCGGTCCTCGTTCAATCTCATCCATTTCATAATCAAGAACTGGTCATGCAATAATTTAAATATGAATTTTCTATGAACATCGCACATAGATCATGTTTGAATCTAACAAGAAGTGCTAACATGATGAAGGCGGAAAAAGAGAAGAGAGCATACCATTAACCATCACACTCCATCTATATTAATTTATATTCTTCTTGAATTAATATCACATTTCAATAATACTTAATTCCATACAATACTTAAAAATTGAACATGTATATATTAAAAATTGATTTTCAAGTTACAATTACAAAGAAAATATACAATCACTTGGAAACATAATGAAAAGAAATCCTTACCATGCCCAGTTTAATCGAAGAAATCACAGTCGAGAATAACTTCAACCTTCCAGCACCATTAAAAACACATCATAATTCATTGTGTAGGAAAAAATGATCCACAGTACACTCAGCACTCAGCACTCGTGAAAACAATTCAATCGAAAGTCTTCTAATTTGTCTCCAACTGATTTACAAACCAGTACACATCATGCCAACAGAATAACTCTGAAATGCAGAAGATATCCAAAATTCAAAATAAAGCAACGTGATTCACAAAAAAAAAAAAAGACAAAACAAAACAAATAAACAATACAGATGGGTTTCGGAATTATAAAACCGAAGAAGTACCAACATTTCAAAAGAAAGAAAATGAAAAACCTGAAATTAGCGGCAGACGAACCTTCGCTTACAATCACTACATGCGTTTCGAAACTTTCTTCGCTCCGATCTCCTTCGCTTAACTAAGTTTTTTGCACTTTGAAACAGCCATAGAAAAACAAAGAGAGAAGCGGCGTGAAGAGTGAGCTATATAATCTCTCATCTAACCTAATGTTCGCTTTACACTGTCCAACATATCGTTTTTTTCTTTTTTGAGTAAATAAAATAATAAAATATGGAGCACCTAATATAAGCCCAAACTAAAACAACTTTTCAAGAATAATTAAATAGCTAATTAATTTAAAATTAGGATTAGATATAAAAGTAATGGGTGAAATCAAATACTAAGCGAAAGTAAACTTTTAATGGGTGAAATTAGTTTATTTTTCAATAAATATATTAATGGGTGAAATCAAATACTAAGCATTAAATATTGGCATAAAAAATACTAATTATTAAATTGAAAATGTATGTATTAAATATAAAAGTAAAATTTTACTTTTAGTTCATAAACATATTTATTGAAAAATATGGAGAAATAAACATTAAAAATTTTAAGGTAAATTATACTTTGGTACCTTGTGGTTTGACTCTATTTCACTTTGGTACTATGTGGTTTGAAACTTGACATTTTCGTACCTTGTGATATTCTCCATTAACACTTTGGTACCCTTTGGAGCTATATTGTAATTTTAACCATAACAAATTTTGCAAAAATTACATATTGATCCCAAATTTTTTTAAAGTTTTCATTTTAGTACCTAGATAATATGTATCAAGGGACCTATTTGTAATTTTTTGAAATTTTTTTGGGTCAATATATAATTTTTGCAAAATTTGTTATGTTAAAATTACAAAATAGCTTCAAAGGGTACCAAAGTGTTAATGGAGAATACCACCGGGTACCAATGTGTCAAGTTTCAAACCACATGGTATTAAAGTGAAATAGGGTCAAACCACAGGGTACCAAAGTGTTATTTACCCAAAATTTTACTTAGGTAATCCTAAAATATGTGACTTCCATAAAAAAAAAAATTTTATTCAACAATATGGAGAAAAAAAAATAAGGTTAACTACTTATATTGTATAAAAAAAGGTAGATTTTAAATTGATCTTAAGCAGCTCATGCCCACTATCTTATATACAATGCTATTTTGGATGTTTGACGTTTAGTAAGGTCATAATATCATCATATGTTGACATCTAAAATAATACGTTGTCCTCATATGACAAAAAAAAAAGTGTGATAAGATAACATTACAAAAACTATATCATATCAAATAACAAGATTTGCAAGGATATTTTTTAATTAAAGTTTCAATTTCATTTATTTTTGTTGATTTTTTTATATATAAAATTTATTATTTGGTCCCAAAAATTATACTAAATTAACTAATTTGTCCATGAATAATTAAAATATATGACTCATCCCTCGAATTATTGTTATTGTTAATAATTTGGGCCTTTGATCAAATTCAAGGACATCAAGAATGTACAAATTCAATGACAAAAATAACGTACAAATTCAAGGACAAAAGTATTACTTAAGTATATATTTAAGGACAAAAAAATATAAAATCAGTTCAAAATTCAATGACCAAATAATGTATTTCGTTTGAATATATATTTTTTGTATAATTATTTACTTATTTATTTTGAAAATAATCAATATAGGTTTTTAAGATGTCAATAAGGGTAAATATGAAAATCTAAAATGATTGATATTATTCAATAGAGAATATCAAACATATGCATCTTACATCTCTGATATCTACTATTGTCATACCAAATGTTGATATTATAAATACCAAGTATCTTATATTATAGTATCATATACCATTGCATGTAAGATACTATGGCATTGAGATCACGGCATTCCAAACGTACCCTAAATATTTTATTTGTTTCAAGTTAATCTTACATGTTTCTATAAGTTTTTACTTTTACTCTCAATTACTAAAAATGGTCATCATATCTCTATCGTTTGAAGTTGAATGCGATCAATTTAGGGCTACATCATTTTTAACGAATGATTTCTCTATTTATTTGGAACCATTAAAAAACAGAATCAAATCAATTACTAAAAGTAAACCACTTATTTCGTGATTAAAATAATAAAATGAGATATATCTCTCTTATTTCAAATTTGAGTGTAGAGTTTTGAATTATGTGTTAGTAATCACTCACATAAATGTAACCGAAGGAAGTGTGTGAAATATTTTTCTATAAATATAAAGAAATGACTTAAAGAGTTAAAGTTGTTATATTTCTAAATTTCTTAATTATAAATTCTATATTTCTAATGGCCAAAAGTATTGTTGGTACTTGGTACTCGTATGAGATCATTTTCAGTTATACTTTCAATATATTTTTTTTTGTCAATTATATTCCCAACTTTTCACATTTGAGTCAATTATACCCTAACCCATCATTTTTTTTTGTTTTAAGGTCCTTAAGTTTCTATTATTTAGAAATCCTCCATTCTCTCCAGATTTTTCTTTCACACGATTCTCTAACTAATTACTCAACAATCCAGAATGTTTGTCATCTTTAACGAAATGGTCTCTGCAATTGAGAAACCCAAAAAATCTCGACAACCACACACAAACTCCGATGACGGTGCGGTCATGGTCGTCGAAATTGAGAAGTGAAGTAACTTCAAAACTCCTTTGGAGAGAGAGGCAAAATAAAGAAGATGGGTAGGGATGATCATGGGTAGGGTATGGGTAGGGTACTATGATACCCAGACCCGGACTCTAATGTGAGCTGGTATCAAAATCAATCCTAATACCCATACTCGCTGGGTAGTCTAATCCCCATACCCAGAGCTGGACTCGGAAAAATTTTAAAATAAATTATTTTTTGTTAATATAAACCTTATATTCATCCAACTTTTTACATCTATAACTACTAAAAAAAATCATAAATATGAATGCATTAATAAAATATTTCAATATTTTAAAAAAAATTAATATTTTTTCAATAAAAAGTATTAAAGTATTATATTTTTTATATATAAAAATATATTTATTATTATTAATGGGTATTTGGGTAGGGTACAGGTAGGGTACCACCATACTCGGACCTATTAAGGTTAGGTACGGGTCCAGACTCATACCCATAGGGTAAATTTCAAGGTCCCCATTGGGTATGGGTATTTTGATCATTCTTAAAGATGGGTGAGAGAGACGGTTGTAACTTGTAAGAGGAGGAAAAAGGGATGACAACGGCGTAATTTAGGGGAGACCAAGAAGCTAAGGACGACGATGAGAAGGAACATGTCAACGGAAACAAGGTCAGAGTGGATGACAACGATGAAGTGTGGTGGTGATATTTTAGGGAAAGAGAATGAGGGTTGTTAGATCTTAATGGCTTCTAAGGAAATGTTTGTTAAAGATGATAAACATTCTGAACTATTTTGTAATTAGTTAAGGATTGTGGTATAATTGACTCAAATGTGAAACGTTTGGGGTTTAATTGACAAAAAAAGCGTTGGGGATATAATTGAAAATGACCACATACGTTGGGGATACCAAGAGTACTTTTTCCTTCATTTTTTTTTCCTTTCTTTGACATTCCTGGAAGTTACTAGTATGGACAGTGACACGAATATGATATACTACATAGACATGGATACACTGGTACGCCATATTCTTAAAATTTCATGACATAACACGACATATAAATTTATATACATAAATAATTAAAAATTCATAAATTTTGATGAAACCTTTAAAAATTATACTATTTATTCATAATATATATTATAGAGTAAACTAACAATTTGGTCCCTGAAAGATTAAAACGGTATACTATTTAGTCTATAAAAAGGAAATTAGTATATCATTTTGATCTTTCAGAGACTAAAGTATACATTTCAATCTTCAGGGACTCAGTTGTCAATTCAGTGATTTTTCAGGGACCAAACTGTTAGTTTACTCTATAATATATGTAATTATTTTTTTTTATTGTTTTTCATTTTAAACTCACAAAAAACTAAATTTTATATTTTGATTCGACACGGTGACACGCCCTTCAAATAAAATGTTCATGTTTCATAGCCACAAGCTTGTTTTGCCATTTTCAAAATCATTTTGAACAAATTCATCGTTTTATGTGTCTATCAAGTTGATTTTGAAGAACAAATCACAATAATAATTTTGATTACCATTATTTTAAAATAGTGGCTCTCTTAGTACCACTTTTGCACAATCACTATAGATAAGGCGCTTGCCTTGTTTTCAGACCTTAATCGTCTTTGAAGAACAATTTTTTTAGGGTTGCAAACTTGCAATACAATATGATGAGACGATAAATCTTTCAATTGATTGTGTAGAATGTTCGTGATAACTTAAATTAATAAAAGAAACCTCAAAGCTTCAAGCAATCTTTATTTATTAGCATCAAACAATATTTAAATCATAACATGAAATGTTGCTTGATATACAATGAATTCTCGAATTTGTCCTTCATGCCTGTATGAGTCAGCTCAATAGTAAAGAGAAACCTCCCATGATGAGACATGATATGCCTATTTTAACATGAAATATATTAGGTTTAGGCAGTGTAAAAAATATTAGTTCTATATACATGAGATATATAAATATATATTATAGGACTATGAGAGTTAAAGGTGTTTAAAATTGAACTAAACCAAATGAAGTAAAAATTGAACTAAACCCACTAATGAGCGGTTTGGTTTTATTAAAAATGTATAAAAATTAAATGGTTTGGTTCAGATAATAATTTGGATATATAATTAATCAAACCGAACATCCAACCTATCAAAATAGTTTAAAACATAAGTGTAAGTTGTAACGATGGTAAGAAATGAAATGTGAAATTCTATACATTTTGAAAGTTCTCTACTATGAAGCACGGACACGGACACGAGACACGATACTGACACGGATACACCGACACGTCAAGTTCTTAAAATTATATGACACGACACGGCATATATTTATATATAAAAATAATTAAAATTTCATAAATTTTGATAAAAATTTTAAAAATTATAATATCTATTTATGATATATGTCATATGTGTCATTATTTTTTATTGTTTATCATATTAAAGTCACAAAAATTTGATTTTATATTTTGAAACTTATGAATATGTGTCGTGTGGGTGTCGTACGGGTGTCGGACACGGGCACGTGTCTGACACGGGCACGTGTCTGACACGGGCACGTGTCTGACACGGCGACACGTCCTTCAAATGAAGTGTCCATGCTTCAGAGAACTCTATAATAGTGATAAAGGTTATGCACTATTTGCATCATGTACCTATAAGTGCAAAGTATCCACATCTACAAATTGAAGCCTCCACTTGTTGGAGATTAATAACCTCTTGATGGTGAAGGTTGTGCATTATTAGCATCATGTACCTACAAGAGTTAAATTATTTGTTTTAAAAAAATTAATGCAAGAATAATAAAAAATGAATTGTAAAATATAATGATGAAGAATGTTCAACACTAACCTGAGTATTTATCAAGTGTGCAAACTCAGACTTATCGTTCTTTGAAAAATGAAGGTCAGAGCATCATGTCATTTTTTGTCAATCATTTGATGTTTGCAACTCTCATTGCAATCTATCATGTTGATCATTTGATGCTTGCAACTTAATTGCAATCTATTAATTTCTTGTTGCATTGCATTTTTAGAGGGAGAATTTTGAGTAGACGAGTTTGGAACCCTTCTAAGTCTATTGGTATTCTCACCAAACCTCGCACTCTACCTGAATGCTCATTTCCTAAGGCTTGTCCAAGTGAATCTTTCTTCCCAACAACTTGTGAACACTCGGGTTGCCCCTCAATTTCTAATATCTTCTCCTATAAATAATAAAATCACCAAACAATTACAATATGATATATTATCAATCATAAATTTCAATAGCAACAAGAAAATCTCATCTACCAAAAAAGAAATAACTAGCAAAACAGCCCAACTAGCAATTACACAGTCAATATCCAAGCAAACTTAGCACATAACATAACATAAGCTGGATGTTTTTTTATCCATAATCATCATGAAGAGAAGCATTTAGTAAATTGAACATGTAGTCCAGTATATATGGAAGCCCAATCCTTAAAACATTCAAGAAAAGGAAATAAGTGGATTGGAGTACTAATTAAATTAAAACATATATATAAATAGTAGCTGATCTACTAACTAAATTAAATTAAAGAAAGCAGCAGTATATATTTTCATCTATATAGAGATAGAGTAGTAATAAAATTAAATTAAAAACCAATGAGAGGGTGGAGTGATATATATATATATATATATACGGCCAGATAGAAAGATATACAGAAGAAAGTAATTAATAAAGAGAAGTACAAGAAAACATCTTAGGCCAGACCGGAAGAAAGTATCTTCCTCATATACATACATACAGTATGACTGACTGTTTTTCATCAAATTCTCACACAAGAAATTACTAGACAAAGAAGTTTTGCAATCTGCATTTCCTGGTGTAGTGAATATTTATCTCAGCAAGTTATACTAACAAATCATGAAATATTAACATGTCTGTAGAGAAGGGTAGAGGGAAGAAAAACCAAAAACTGAGCAATAAACAGAGTTCTACAGCAGTTCAAGATGATGGGTGCAATTCACAAGCCCATTTTCTATATGCTAGANTATATATATATATGAAGAGTGAAATTAACTTGAGAGTCCGGAAGATAGAAGGTGAAATGATTAAAGATGGTTGACAAGAGTCTGCTAATCTTACAGGCCCAAAATAAAGTGCACAACAACTTTATTTTCTTTTCTGACCTGATTCAGCTCAACTTTGACTAAAAACCATCCATAACTCCAAAACAGAAGTCAAATATTAATAAAAGGACTAGAACACAGCCCTTTGATTCATTCACATAAAGAAAATGACCCCAAAACAATGAATACAGAGCAAACAACCAGAAAAATTCACCAAAAGAAAATAACTAAGATAGAAAAATTTTATGCTTCCTACTACTAAGATGAATTCAAAACATTTTCACATTTCATACTTACAGCGATTACCCTAGCCTCCTCATTGACAAAGGAACCATCCACCTTTTTGTGTATTTCAATGAAAATCTTTCCCCTGGTCACAGATACTCCATTTGATTCCTAGCATATCAATTTAATAAATATCATTAGCATGCTGGATGGTCACAAAAATATATTATTAGTAATTTTACCATTTCATCCCACTTTCTTGCAATAGGCTTGGATCCACCTGTATGCACCATCTTCATCTTTTTCTATTTTCATGATTAGTGACACACATTTCCTACAAAGGTGAACAATCATATTAGTTGAGGTTGTCCCAAATTCATTATTTTATATATAAAGTACAATTATACTACACTTGTGTCCTTTGATCCAAGCGGTAGTCAATGAAACCAGCCCATTGCATAGGTGGTACGAACTCAGGACATTTTAATATCTTCTGCTCTCGAGCTAGACCACGATCATAATAGCTGTTAAATAAATAGAGACGATTATTTCTCCATTTATTCGCAAGCTTTCCGTAGACAAAACGCTTGTGAATGTCATCGTTTAAGATCAATTTGGCCTGAAAAAATTAAATGATATCACGTTAACAATGTAAGTATAATATAATTAAAGAACAAAGAATAATCAATTACCTTGATTTTCTCAAAACATGTCTCCTTGTAGTTTCCTGGGATCTTATCCCATAAATGAAAACTTATCGAGAACGTGGTTATAATCGCAAGTATATCAATAAATCTGACCAACAAGACACTTGCAGCCTTAATCGTTTGGCCATTTTTATTAAAGATTACAACAATACGTTCATTAGCCGGTACTCTCCAAATATCATGTACCTTAAGTTTCTCCATCCTACTACGACCTTGTTGATATGTAAATTCATGCACATGATTTCAAAACATCAAGCCATATAGTATATTTTTGGAATGCTAACCATATAGACAAACTAAAATAATATATCATCTATTTATATCTATTGACCTATGATCTCAACTCTCCATGGACTTGAACATCTCTCCTCTTGTGAAGTTTGAGCTTGGTTTGGTGCTTGAGCTGCTGGATCATTATTTTGGTCTATAATTGGTGAGTTTTGGTTTAACATTGGTGAATTTTCGATTGGGTTTGTGGATGAAATTGGAGAAGTTTGGGTTGGGCTTTGGGCTGGGACTGAATGTGAAGATTGGGTTGGAATTGATGAAGTTTGTGCTAGAATTGGTGGTGAATACGACCTAGCTACTTCCCAGGGTTGAGCTTCAATTGGAACTTCTAGAGAAAGTGGTGCTCTTTTTACTAATCTTATTTTAGGCATGCTAATAAATGAAATGGAAAAATAAACAACCAAATTAGTTCAAGCATAACAAATAAAATCAATATTATTTAAAGCATAACAACAAGATTAATTCAACTTCAAGTTTTGAACGAATTCTGGTTCAAAGTTTGATGTGATCTAAACACTTCCAAAAACAAGAGATAATTTAAACATATTTTTTTGATGTGATTTAACACACTTCCAAGTGCCTAAAAATGCCTAAATCACAATGAAAGCAAGAGGCACTACAAAAAAAAAATTATATTTACTGGCAGGTTTTTTTGGCATTCGCGGCGGTTTTAACCGTCGCTAAACAGTCTACCGGCAGTTCCAGAAACCACAGCTAATGACACCGTCGAGAGGCATTTAACGACGATTTCTGATAACTGCCGGTAAAGGAAATGTTTCCAGCGGTTAGCCAAAACCGTCAGTAATAAACCGCCGACAGGGCAAGTTCAGTCTAACGGCCTTTTTAACCGCCGGTAATTAGTCAGTTTACCGGCGGTTTATAACCACCGGAGAGGTGTTTATCAATTCGTTTTTATTGAACATTAGCGGCGGTTTTATTTGTTTTTTTTTTTTAAGTTGAGATGATTTTTTCTTGTTGATTTTTAAAGAGTTGACAGTTTTACTTTTAAAATCAAATGCCAATATTTCGCTATATAAATCATCCATCCATCCATTTAATAATGATGTGAAATACATTCAAGATAGTCACACAATTTAAACATTAATAATAAGAGGCAATTGTACCAAAAATTAACAATAAGAGGCATATATATCCAAAATAGTTTCTGCTATTCCTAATTTACCAGTTTCACTAAACACATGAAATAAGAAAATAAAACTAACGAGATGGAGGTGGTGCATGACTCGATGAGGATGAAGGACGAGTGTCATCTAAATTGTCCTGCAAAAAGTAAATAAAATTATCAAAAAACATTCAAGGTTTATAAATAAATTAATCTAAATTAAGTAATAACTATATTATCTGGCCAAAAAAAAAAGTAATAACTATATTAGATAAGATACCTCCGGATTGAGTAGTGCAGCCAACTCTGGTGGTGGGGTAACATTTGGAAGTTCCTTGAAGATGTGGTGCACACAACTCTATAACATCTTCACTTTCTCAGATTCTGATTTTAATTGGGCCTGTAACTCTGCTATCTTAATTAAATGGCTTGTACTTTCACTTGAATTAGTTGAACTACTAGCTCCGTGAGTGAATGATCCAAAGACACGTGAAGGCACGACCCCAAGTCCCAAGCCACGAACCCTACCAGGGTGTTCTGGAACCATAACCTGTCCAAAAGCATCTTGAGGCCCAATAGATTGGGACGCCAATCCTTGCGATTGAATCGCAGCCATTTTTTCCTACATATACAATAAGATAGAAACAAAAATAGGTGAAGCAAAAGTGAGACAGACAAGTAAAAAAAGAAACAAGGAAGACATGATCAATGTGAGAGTATGTGACTGTCTAAAAAAGTTATAAAACCCAGACATATAAAGTTTCAGATGAAAATGTAGAAAAGGACAAAGCAACATCATTTCTAAGTGCAAAGCAAAAAACTCAATTATCTATTCATCAATTATCTAATCATACAATGAATTCTCAATCTCCTATTTCACCATTCATGCACTTTGTAGTTAAGGATATTATTATGTCTCCATTAGATAACAAGTAGCAAAGCAAAAATCTCAAATTTGTCTCGTTGACTTTTCTTCCAGCTCATATAAGGTAGAAGCTAGAACCATTAGTATGTTACATAAACCAGCCCCAAATAATTCATACAGCAGCAACTCAATTATCTATTCATCAATGAAAATTGGAAACTATACCATATAACCAACGGATATATATATTATAGAAAGGTAAGTTAATATTAGAACACTACACAAAAAGTGACTACTGCACATTGATCAACCCTTAGAAATTCAAGGGAAATTAATGAAATTGATACTGCATGTGTGAAAGTGAAATTAAAGAATAGGTAAATAAAATAATTAATGAATTGAATGAGAGAGTGAAACAGATACATATTTGCCTAGACTTTGCTGAAACAGATACATATTAGATATAGAACTTACCTTAAGCAGAGACCGAAGATAATGATAAAAGTTTTGTACAAGTTCATATGGTTAATTAAGATTAAAGCAGAACATACATATAGACTCCAAAAAATGGTAGCTAAGAGAACTACATGCTGTCATTTCTCTTTCTCTTCTCTATGTTTTAGTTTTAAATGAACACAACACAACACAACACTTCAATCATATATTAAATGGTCAAAGAATCATGAGGATGAAATATATAAACAAGGTGTTTATGTATATAGTTTAACTCCATGAGGATGAAACAGAAACATCTCTTATAAAAAGCAAAGAATCAACCCGGGACTATTCAAGAAGGCAAAGACAGATTGTGTTAAACTGAATGAATGTAAGAAAATTCGAAATAGACTCTAATAGGAATATCTCCTTTTGCTGAAAGTTGAAACTTTGAACCTAATCTCAATTATGAGTCCACCCACCCACTGGCAAATACTTCAGATAATGATAACAGCACTGTTATATGTCCCTAAAATATGCCAAGAACTCAAATCAACACTACAATATTCTCAAACATTTCAACCAAGTGATCAAACTTGATCAACCAGCCAGCCTACTAACCCTATTTGGCGTACAAAAGAATGTGAAACTAAGCAAAAAGATGAAGACAAAAGTGGAAATGAAAATTCATCAACAAAAGCTCAAAAATCATATTACACACTTTGTCCACTTGAGGGGCTTTCACATGTGTAAACCATTATGAGTATCACAAGCAAGGAAAATAGGTGACTTACACTATTAATTCTAGCTTCCTCTGTGATGTAAGATCCATCCTTTCTCTTGTGTGTAGCGTCGTATAAAGCGGCTCGAGTCACGTGGATTCCCCCACCCTCAATTTCCTAAGATCCATTGAAGTAAATAAGCTTAGATGTAGTAACATATCATCTAATAAATTAATTTGTTATAAACTTACCATCTCATTTTCTTTCCTAGCAAAGCTTTTGGATCCACTTGTACGTGGAATTAGAAGCTTCTCTCTATTCGCAGTATTTTGTTCCAACATTGCCTAACATTGAAAGAGAGCAAGGATTCATTTCAGATTGGTAACAATATCCATTTATAAGTAAAAATTATTAATTAAAGGCATTGAAAGGGATAAACAAGAGTTTACCATTGTCTCAGGCTTCAGGCGATAATCAACAAATGTTGCCCATTGGTCTTTAGGAATCGAGGGGCTAGTGCTTGTCAATATTTTCTTCCCTACTCCGTTCAAATTTGTAGAACTTTTTGAACAACTCCCATCGTTTATCCCTCCAAAACTTGTTCAGCTTGTGCTCAATCCACTTTTTGGACTCATCATAGTTGATAACAAACTTTGACTTCAAATCATATTAATAGTAATAATTACATTAATACATCATTCATAAGATTTTTCAAAGTTAAGAAAGGAAAAATTAAAAAGCTTAATACCTTTATAATATCAAAACATTTGTCTTTGTACGATTGTGGGATTCTGTTTCATGAGGCAAAACTTATAGGAAATATGCGATGATCTGTCGCCAATGTCGACAAGAAATGGGGTATGAGACCACCTACATCGCCTGTTGGTTGTGTCCTCCCGTTGAATGCAAGCTCTATGCGTTGGCACACTCTACCTGACTTTGAGTCCACATGGGAAGATTACGAAGTCATACACAATCAGTTTCCAGATTTTCCCCTTGAGGACAAGGTGATTCTTGTGGGGGAGGGTATTGATAGACCCCCAATAATTCATAAGTATAAAAGAAGAGAGAGAAACATGCCCAAAGTAGCTATTGGCCAAAAAATGGGCAGCCAGAGTAGAATTTGCATGGGGAACAATTAGGCATTAATAACTTGGCATAATGGCTGATACAGGTCTTGGGGAGTGTGCAAGTTAGTGGCTGGAGATATATCTGTGTTTTTGGTAGTGTTTTGAGGGCAAGGAATAGTTCAGGTTATTTTGGGAGAGTGCTGACCTCTCGAATGTTCAGCTTATCTATGTTTCTCTGTATTTTCATGTGTTTTATGCTTGTAAGTTGCCTCTTAATCATTGGGGACTGTTTTGTTATTAGTTGTTCAGTAATACAAGCAGCAGGTTCTATCAGAGGTCCTTTATCACTATTTACTGCTTCAGTTTTTGGGAATAAAACAATGACTTGAATACAACTTTTCTAGAATCAATCTTGTATGACGCTGTCAAGACTCAAAGTAAACTTGGATATATTAATGATGAGTCATGAGGGATTTCATTATACCTCTTTTGTATTAATATATGACCAACAGCAAAGTAAACTTGAGATGAGATGCACACAATATTAACCTGTTCATTGCAAAAAATTAAAAAAACAATAATCATTCATAATACTAATTGAAAACTTGACAACCGAATACTAGTATAAAATTAAAAAGTAGCAAAAAAAAAACAGAGAAATTAAGATAACTAGTATGGTACCCGTGCCTTCGCACGGGTGTTTTTTTTCTTTTTCTTTTTGTTGAAATTGTATTGCTAATGAGGAAGATTGTGCCTAATTTGATGACATTACTCTTGCAATTATGCTACATGGGTATCAACGATGTCTCTATAAACCCTACTTGATCTGTAGCAAGAAAGGAAGGTTTTGATCCCTTTCTGAAGGTTCATATTAGAAACCTCGACTTTGAAGATATATGTTTTGTTAACCAAAGTTTCTAACTCATCGGGAAATGAGTCAGGATATCCTTCCTACAATGTCACATGGGTAATAAAGATAAGTAAGGATATAAGTGGTAGTTGAGATGTTATTGCTAAAAATGGTAAATCTGTAGGCATTGTAGTTATATTTGAAAATATAGGGTCTGATTTCAGTGCAGGTAAGCAAGTTTAATATGATATAAAAGTGCTAAAATTGTTAAATCTGTAGGCATTAGAGTGCATAATATTTCAGTGCAGCTATTAATAAAGTTTCATAAAGTTCAATAAGAAAGTATGTTAAGAAGCTAAAAAACAGTGTTTTAAAATATTAATGGCAGGTTGAGTTAAGTAAAATTGAAAATCCAGTTTTGAAGATTGTAGAGGATAAGTGGCACTACAAAAATAATAAAGTTGTAGTCATGAGTTGAATTCATACTTTAATCAAGTCTTCTCTCAGCTGTTGGGCAGTTTTCCCAATAATTGGAATAGCTTCGTTGTCAAATATTGTTAGAGAGGCTGTCCCTGTATGATCTGAAACTAATACTTGAATTTTGAACCTAATAATGAAAAGAGAGTGTTAATTAAAATTGTAAATTGGGACTATAACATGTAATTGGTAGTTTTGATCAGAATTTATAGTTTATCTGATATGATTACTGCATTTGATACACCTCGGTATTAGTTTTTCAAATGTAGTGCTGCATTCAGGGCACTTCATGACAGTAATTGGTTCTGACACTTTCTTTGCACACTTATAGCAGGAGTTATAGTACCAATTGTTAGCTGTTTGAATCCTATCTATGGTAGCCAATGTGAAGAAACTTCCTGTCTTAAAGTCATGTAATTTGGTATAGGTAAAAGATATAAGTTGGAGGAAATGGCAATGTAGGAATCAATAATGACTGAAAGAACCTGGTTAGAATTTTTAATGTTAGCAAGCGTGGATATTTCTGCTCCATCCTTGAGTTCATCTTCTATATTTGGAACTTTTGAAACTGTTCGTTGGCTTTGTGTTGGAGTGAGAGATTCTATATTGGAACTTGGCAGTCTATAAGAATGTAGAGTAATGCTGTGTTAGTGAAACTGTAAGTCATGAAAATGGTATATTAGTGTTTGAATATTATGTGAGATGTACCGGTTCAACAGTTCCTTAGCTTGTGGAATGTCTGGATTCAACATTAACTTTGTTGCATTGAACGAATTGGTGATAATGTTTCTTCTTGTCAATAAAGGAAAAGGGCATATTAGTGTCTATAAGATTATATAGTAAGGATGTCAAGTAAAACTCATGAAATTGTTGTACCTTCAAAAACTTTTACTCTAGCTAATTGGAAAACGACTATCGTAAGATCTCCATTGTGCTTTGCCATAAATTCTTCAAACTGGTTCACATGTTCACCCCACAGAATACAATGGATTTCATTGTCTCTACAGCAAAAAAGAATATAATATTTATCATATGAGATTACATATGATATTACTAATAATAATGAATCACCAAACTGCGATGGACATCATACTTGTCATCTGATATAATAATTGTTTGTCTTTTGGTTGGTACACCATTATAAGTGTAAGACCTTGATGGAGTATAGGTTCTGAGGAGTCCGAGGACATCTATAAAAGATTTTTCATTAATGGTGGAAGGGGTTTGAAAATATTAGGAAATAGATAATTGATATGAGGAAAAGAAAGCATTAGAATGCAGATTTGACGAAATGTTACCAATTAAAAATTGGTCTTGAGCAGTGCTGGAGATGATTTGTTCGAAGGGGAAGAAGTTGAAAGCATGCATGTCGATATCAGCTTCAACCAATTTGGCACTTGTCGTTCTGTTAAAACTTATTTTGTACTTATTATTATTGGTCTTGTAGCGTCCCTTATACTCTTCAACCAAGAAAGTCTCTATTTGGTAGCATCGCCCTTCAATAATGATTGAGTTCCACTTTTCAGTGAAATCTTTGCCTATGGTTGCGTGAATGGTGTCTTTCTGTTAATTTCATGTGGAGGTTAAATCATTAGAAAGATGTCTGAAATTATCTAATGTAATTGTAAAGTGATAAATGTAAAACTGAAGTAGAAACTCAAAGTTAGATTTAATTTAAAAGAAAGTCAGGAAAATCAGGGGAATGAGCAAAAGAAATCTAAACATTGAGATGGACAATAAACAAACTTTATATAAAGCAACTGAATAATAAAAAATAGGCACACAACCTAAACTTTATTTTTAATATTTGTATTTATTTAACATACATTGGACTTGCAGTAAAGATAAACTTGCCTGTTTGTCGAGAAGAAGCATTTCAATGCTAGTGATTTGAGATGTTGAATGATCATATGTTGTCGTCCACAGTCTGATGACTCTGACAACAATTCGCCACATTTCTTTTTTGTTATGCAGCTCTGAGATGGTCTGGATTTTTGGAGGTATTTCTTGAAATTTTTAATCTGCAAAGAGGAGAAGAAATGTCAGCATTGAAAGCATAATGTGTTAAGATATGAAAACAGTACTAATTAAGTTTGAAAATAAAGTTTAATGGGTATTATGGTGCTGCTGATGTTGACGTTAAATATGTGTATAAAATTCCTAAGATGTCACTTAAATCTAAAAGATTAAACCTAAGGATGGTTTGTGAAATGCCAAAGTTCAGCAATATGGGATTCCCTAATTTCATGATCAACAGATTCACAAAAGGACTAAATTACAAAACTGGGAAACACTAACAGTGAAGAAAATTCACTAAATTTCAATTTTGACGTAACGTAATTACAGATTGCACTCAACAACTAAACTACAAAAGTATGTCCAAAGTATCTAACATTTCAATCAAATGGGAAACACTAATGGCTGACAAAATGTATCAACTTTATGACTGCAGTGAAGAAAATAGAGCTAAGTTTTAGTACATTCCAGTTTGGTAAGCTTTTCACAACATACTGGCAAAGACAATTTGCGACCCAAGTTAATTGCAGAATATGAAATGAGAATAAAACATACCTACAGTTAAATTGAAAGGTGATTTTAAGCAGAGTTTCTGAGCAAAACTCGAAGACCTTAGCAAATCAGCATTTTCGTTGAAAATAAGATTGTAGAAACAGAAAATGAGACCAAAATGTGACAGAAGAAGAAATAGAAAGATAACATACCAAGGGTTAAGTGAATAGTGATTTTTAGTAGAGTGTCTGAAGAGGAAGGGAAGAAATTAGCAAGGCAGCATTTTTATTAAGAAAATAACGCAGTGTACTAACAAAATCATGGAATTGACGTTGCTGAAAAATATAATTTGTTATGTGTTTTAGTAAATTACATATCTCAAGCAAATTACATAATGACATCGAAAAGCAAAACCATGTGATACCCAAACCCACTTTAACTGAAATTTGCATGATCAACCATATATAGAGTAGACTTAGACAATGACATAATCAACCAAATACAGGTGAAGAAAAGCAAGAACACATAGCTAGGGTTTAGATGAACTAAATCTCCATTTGCTTCTCTTTTACTGATTCTGAGTTTTAATCATAACAAAGTATAGTGAATGCAAAGATGGGGATTGTTAAACAACATGTACTCTTAAAAAGAAAATTCTGAATTGGACAATTTTTAGTAGGCAACCCAACTCTGATTCTTAAGTGTCAGTATTTGAAAATTTCTAATTACGGAGAATGATATTTCAAAGCTTTGGTTTTAGTTATAAATTATTCCTAGTAAAAAACCCAAGGATCATAAGTAAAAGTATACATTACACAAAATTTGACAATGTGCATCTGCTAAATAATTAAGAATCAAAACAGATGACACATGAAATATTTACATGAAAAGTGGAATCAAAAACATGAGATAATGCATGAAAAGTGGCTTAAGAATGTGTCCAAAACGTTACTAATAAACCAGAATGCACAGTTTGGCCAGCAAAAACACAAGAAAAAAGCATGCAAGTGACTTGAGAATGTGCCAACAACATCACTAAACCAGAATGCTCAATTTGGACAGCAGAAACACAAGAAGTGTGTATTATAATATTATTGATATATATATATATATATATATCACCACCGTAAGTAAGGAATATATATATAACCACCACATTTGTCTACATATATAATATGAATATACTCCATCAAATTAATTCTTCACATAATAGGTACAATCTCTGAGCTCTTAAATTGAAATATAAAACGAAAAAATATATACAAATAATATAAGGCCTATTCGGATGGAACATCTAGAGAAGTGAGAAAGAAAAAATTACATATATATTGACCACACAAAAGAGAACCTCAATGTTGATCTACCCAGTACCCATTGACTACACAAAAAGTGAACTTTGAGAACTATCTAGAAAAGTTTGATGTGGTGTATGAGGGCAAGGTCTTTGCTGGTTTTTTAATGCGTGTAGAGAGAATATAGGAGGCAAGGGTTTGAGCACAGATGCAGGCAAGGACTACGATTAGGTTAGGGATTATGGCATAAAAAGCTTAAAAAGATCTACAACGGTTAAAATATAACGGTCGCCGGTTATCAAACAACCGTCGTCTTTGCATTTCGAGATACTACGGTTGAGCTGTAACCATTGCAGTTCCAAAAAGAATTGCGACGGTCAAAGTTAACCGTCGTAAAGACAGGTTTTGCGATGGTTTTGTTAACCATCATAATACCCCTAATTTTTTTGGTGAGTAGTCATTATAGGAACCATATAAAATCTAACTTCATTGTTTTAACTTCTAAAAAGATTTCAATTCTCGACTTACAAAATCATCTCACCATACATCTAAGTCCTAAGATAACAGGTGATCAAACCATTGGAACCAACAAATTTCAACATTTAACAAATATTTAACATAGAGATGCAAAAGTGGTAATTCAATACACGTGGATATGCAAAACCAGCAGTTCAATACAGTTCAATCATTTAAAAAAAAAAAAAAATGGACCCAATGGATTATCAAGCTTGAATGAATCCACCACACCCCATCTACTTTTATTAACTAATATTCTTCTTGAATTAATATCACATTTCAATAACTTAATTCCATACAATACTTAAAAATTGAACTTATATATGTAGAAATTAATCATTAGACAAATTCAAAAAAATATACAATCATTAAAAGGAGAAAAAAATCTTTACCACACCTAGTTTAATCAAAGAAATCACAGTGGAGAAATACTTCAACCTTCCATCAGCGTTAAAAACACATCATAATTCATTGTGTCCGAAAAAATATCCACAGTACACTCAGTACTCGTGAAAACAATTCAACCGCAAGTCTTCTGATTTGTCTCCAACTGATTTACGAATCAGTATACATCATGTCAACAGAATAACTCTGAAATGCAGAAGATATCCGAAATTAAAAATAAAGAAATGTGATTCACAAAAAAAAAACAAAACAAAACAATACAGATGTGTTTTGGAATGATCAATCGGAAGAAAATGAAAAACCTGAAATTAGCGGCAGAAGAACCTTCGCCTGCCATAATCTCCGTCGCTTAACTAAGTTTTTTGCAATTTGAAACAGCCAAAGGAAAACAAAGAGAGAAGCAGCGTGAAGGAAGAGGAATATAATCCCTCATCTAACCTAACCTTCACTTGTTCATAAGTGAGAGTGTGAGACAGTCCGACATTTTTTTTTGGCTTAAGTTCACTTTTGGTCCCCTAATTTGCACAAGGGTTTCAATTTGGTCCCCTAACTTTTTTTGTTGCAATTTTGGTCCCCTAACTTTTGAAAAGTCTCAATTTGGTCCCTTAACTTTTTTGGTTGCAATTTTGGTCTCCTAGTTTTTGAAAACGTCTCACCGTTGGTCCCAAGTGCACTTTCGTCCATTATCTACCGTTAGTGTTGATTTGACAGGCTGAGTTGGCTGATGACGTGGCAAATATAGGTGAAATGAATTAAAAAAGGACCATTATGCAACAAATTACAATATTTTGAGAACGAATCAACCAAGACTTAGCCAAACAAAACAACTCAAAATTTTGCACAATGGTCCTTTTTTAATCTACTTCACTCATATTTGTCACATCATCAGCCAACTCAACCTGTCAGATCAGTACTAACGATAGATAATGGATGGAAGTACACTTGGGACCAACGGTGAGACGTTTTCAAAAGTTAGGGGACCAAAATTGTAAAAAAAAAAGATAGGGGACCAAATTGAGATGTTTTCCAGAGTTAGAGGATCAAAATTGCAACAAAAAAAGTTAAGGGACCAAATTGAGACCTTTGTGAAAGTTAAGGGACCAAAAGTGCATTTAAGCCTTTTTTTTAAATAAATAAAATATGAAGCACCATAATATAAGGCCAAACTAAAGTCTAAAACAACTTTTAAAGAATAATTAAATAGCTAATTAATTTGAAATTAGGATTAGATAATATTAATACCTTAAAATCTGACCGGAAAAAAAAATATATTAATACCTTAAAACGGTGCTAAGTTCAATTCAATTACAATAAAAATTAGATTATTTTTCAATAAGTGTAGTAACGAGTGAAATCAAATACTAAAGTACTAAACAGTGTTGAATAATGGCAAAAAAAAATACTAATCATTAAATTGAAAATGTATGTATTAAATATAAATTTAAAATTTTACTTTTAGTTCAATTTACATGAAAATGTATTATTCAACAATATGAAAATTGCATTATTCAACAATAAGGAAAAATAAAAATTAGGTTAACAACTTAAAAAAAAAAAAGCGGCTTAGTGCATGAAGCTTCCACTGAGGTTTGAGAGGGTCAGGATGTACGTAGTTTTACTTCTATTTTGAAAGAGACCTTTTTAAGATTTGACCTCGTAACCTCTTGATCACTAGGCAACAACTTACATTATAAAAAAAATAAGATATAGGTAGATTTTAAATTAACTTTAAATGTTTTATTTATTTCAAGGTGGTCTTACGTATTTCTATAATTATTTTTTACTCTCGAATACTAAATATGGTCATTCTTTCTTGGAACAGGATTTACAAAGATGAATATATGGCATATGCATTACAGGAGTATTATTACAGTATTAAAAACATTTTGTATTCATTAGTTGACGGTGAAGGAGGATTTTGTATATTTTTTTAGTGTTGTACTTGTATCAACTATGTATCGGCACCCGTATTATGTGAATACTTTTGAGCATTTTTAAAATTTTATAAAATATAAATTTTATATTTTCTTGTAAAATATCATAATGTTTTTAACTAATTTTAAATTGCAGTTTGGTACCTTATGGTTAGGGGCGATTCCACTTTGGTATGCTGAAAGAAAAATTTTTACAATTTGGTGCCCCGTGATTTGCTCCGTTAGTGAATTGGTCCCCTATGCTTTATTTCCGTTAGGATTTAACAGCAAATCTAATTGTTACCACGTTAAAATGTCAAAAACCTCCCAATAAGTCTTCTCTTATGCGTTTAAGTGATTTCCCTTCTTTTTCATAAGATTTCTTTTGAATAGGTCCTGATTTAATTGCACTTTAATCCCAAAAGTTTATGATTTTTATCAAAATAGTCTTTAGAACCTCAAAAGACAAATTTCATTCAAGTACACTACAAACAAATTTTCATTCAAGTACACTACAAACAAATCAAAATCTCCAATTTTTTCCAAAATCAAGCCCCATAAATTACCCCACAAATTTCATTCAAGTATACTACAAACAACTCAAAACCCCCGAATTTTTCCAAACCTACAAATCAAAACCCTTCAACTCTTCAATTATTTTCTGAAAACGCCCTCGTCGGCCCATTCCCGACTCGCTCTCGCAAATCCCCAATCTCCGCCGTCTCGACCTTTCCTTCAATAACTTCTCCGGCGATGTTCCGGCGAGTTTCGGTGAATTCCGGCGACTCGAGTCGCTCATTCTCATTTATAATCTGCTCGACGGGACAATACCTAGTTCTCTTGGTAACATTTCTACCCTCAAAGTGCTCCAGCTTGCTTATAACCCCTTCGCTCCGAATTTATTGCCGGAAGAATTCGGTAATCTGATGAATATCGAAGACCTATGGCTCGCCTCGTGTAATTTTATAGACCCGATTCCGGCATCATTTGGCCGTCTCGCTCGCCTTGAGAATCTAGATTTGTCTTATAACAGTCTCAACAGGTCGATTCCGAGATCAATTGTGGGAATGAAAAGCGTCGTTAAAATTGAACTCTATCAAGAAGTTGTTACGGGATGGTGGGCCGGGAAGCATGGTGGAATTCCATGGATCTTTCTGGATTGACATTGTGATGGTGGATTTGGGATTTGGTGATTGATGATTACAGTGATTGAGAAGGAGGAAGAATAAGAAGGAGGGTGGTTTTGGATCGGAGGAATCAGTTTCGATTGAGGGGTTTAAAATTGACAAAAGAAAGAAAGAAGTAAGAAGAAAAAATTGAAGAGCTTTAAGGGTTTTGATTTGTGGGCTGAAAAAATTTGGGGGTTTTGATTTGTTTGTAGTATACTTTAATGAAATTTTTGGGATAATTGGTGGGGCTTGATTTTAGAAAAATTTGGGGGTTTTGATTTGTTTGTACTGTACTTGAATGAAAATTTCATCTGTCGTAGTTGAATATGGGAATTTTTTGATAAATCATAGAAGCTCATTTGTCTTTTGAGGTTCTAAGAACTATTTTGATAAAGATCATAAACTTTTGGGATTAAAGTGTAATTAAATCAGAATCTATTCAAAAGAAATCTTATGAAAAGGAAAGGGAAAGGACTTAAACGCATAATAGAAGACTTTTTGGGAGGTTTTTGACATTTTGACGTGGTCACAATCAGATTTGCCGTTAAATTCTAACAGAAATAAAGCACAGGGGACCAATTTGCTAATGGAGCAAACCACGGGGCACCAAATTACAAAAAATTTTCTTTCAAGGTACCAAAGTGGAATCGCCCCTAACCACAGGGTACCAAACTGTAATTTACCCTTATTTTTATTATATTAGTAAACAAAACATTCATATTTTAATAAAAAAATCATATAAATTTATATTTTAAAATTTTATATTTAAATAAATATTATCATACTCATATCACATGATTTTTTTAAGTTAATTGTATCCTCTACTTATACCCATATCCATGCAAGTACTTATACCGGTACAAGTGTAACATAGTTATTGAAAAATTTTGTCTTCTTTAAGACAAGATGGAGAAGTAAGAGTTTGGCATCCAGGCCAAAAAAAAAGAAAAGTAAGACTTTGGCATGATTTTAAATACTATCATGCTCTCATACGCGTATGTATTTTTTTTTTTTTTTTAGTTAAGAAAAAAGGGGTAGGGTTGGGAAACCTCTATAGTATACCAAGGAAATTGTGAGCTATACATATCAATAAAAATGAAGTTTAAAATTGAGGAGAATGAAGTTTAGTTTATTTTAAGTTATCATTAAAGGTTACAAACAGTTATTCTCATTTTCAAGTTTTATTGAAATAGTTGGTGGTTGATAAAATTTCTAAATCATGTATATTATATTGTTATCACTTTTTACATTCATCTAGTCTTAATTTGGGATCTCGAAGGGCATAAAATTTCTTTTCGTGAGACATTCTTTGAATACTCACTGAGATGAATGGAAGATAAAACTGGCTTATTGGAGAGGAATGAGCTATATAGAAAATAGAATTCCATTATTGATTTGCATTGTTCATGTAGTCTAAAATCGTCCAAGTGACTCTAGAATAGTTTTGTACACAAGTAAGGACATAAGATGTCATATTCAGATGTTGCTTCCTATAAGGACCGCACAAATCTACATGAATGAGTTAAAAGAGTGATGTAGTATGAATAGGTTTAGTAGGAAAAACAACTCTCCGCTACTTAGCTTTATGACAAACGTAACAATACAAGCTTCACTAGAAGTAACAGAAAAAATCAATATTGGTATGCTTTAAAACACTCAAGGGAGCATGACCCAATTGTCTATGCCAAGTTTCAGAAGTGAAAGCAGAATCCTTTACATTTACAAGATTACAAACTTCAAACGAAACAACATTTTGTTCTAAAATGTACAGATTTTTAATAGAATTCCCAATAGAAAAGAGAGTAAAAATAAGAAAAAAATTTATTAAGAGTAATGAAGGAAAGAGTAATTAAAGAGGATAATAATAATAAAAGAGGTAGAAAATAAATAAAATAAAAGGTTGAAAAATAAATAAGATAAAAATAGAGAATAAATAAAATAAGTTTTAGGTTCCAAATCTAACAAAATAGTTCCTATTTCCAGTTACTCAATTTTAAAGTAGTGTTAGGGAAATAAAGTCGAATCCACAATGAGAATGATCTGAATCCATTTTCCAAATATAAACCAAAACCAATATAAATTGTTTTATAAAGGTAATTGAGTGAAAAATCAAGGAAGTAAAGTAACAATATAATAGTGATCAAAAATGAATTATCAAGAATGTAATTAATGTGAACAGTAAACAAATTGAAGAAATCAGTGATTAAATTGTCTAACTAGGTTAAGCATTGACATGAAGTTAATTGATTGATCATTGACTTACTATAACTTTGTTAAATCTCAAACTCATTTGGCCTTTAGAATATGATTCAACAGATTCTCAAAAAAGTTTCTAAGATACGGAATGTCTTGTACCTTAGCTTCTCAAACTTCAGAAAATGTTTCTAGAAACTCAAGAGTTCAGTTACATGAGAAAACCAAATATAACTCATTCTAGGTCTCAGTGGTTTAGAAGAATTAGCAATCTCAAATCAGAAATCAAGAACAGAAATAACGTAAATCAAATCTTGAAATATTGCTACTTATTCCAAGCTCAGATTATGAATCTAAACTTAAATAGCAGAAATCTCATGAACAAAAACGCAACTAGGAGCTCTATTAGCCACAGTCATTCAAGAAATTTGGAATTCATAAACAGAAATGAGATTAAAATTCAGAATTCAACAAAGCATATCATTAATCTAAAACAGAGTCTCACAATCAATTCTTCAGTCTAGCATAACCTGTTGGGCTTTCATTTGAAGTCCCACATCGGTTGGGAATAAAAAATTGAGGGTGAGAAGCCTATAAATAGAGAGGGGTTTTTCACTTGAGAGGCACAACAACTTAAATAGAAATCTTAATGGGTGTATTGGGGTTTGGATAGTTGTGAGTCATTTTTGAGAGAGGGTTTGCAATTTTCTCTGGTCATAAATTGTATTGAGGAGGGTTTGTAATTTTTCCGTGCAAAAATTACAGATAGTGAAGTTTGTCCCAGAGGGGGGCCGTGGAGTAGGTCTTGAGGCATCGAACCACGTTAAAGATTTGTGTTCGTTTCTCCGTTTCCTCTTCTTTTATTTCTTGTGTGGGTTGTGCTTCCACCCAACAAGTGGTATCAGACCCGAGGTTGAAGTCCAGGGAGGAAGTAGGGAGAGGAAGGAGCAAGTGGGTCAGCCAGTCAGCAGAAGGTTTCGGCACTGCAACGTCAAGAGAGGTTGGTTCAGTCTAGTTTTTTATTTTAATTCCAGTTTTGAAGTTGGTTTTTTGGAATTTGGAGTGGTTGTCTGTTAGACTGTTTGTGGTTGTTGGTTGCTTGTGATGCTGGTTATTGGCTGTCTTTTGCGGTGCTGATTATTAGTTGTCTATTTGTATGATGATGACAACCATGAGGTTTTAAAGTTCCGTTATTTGATGGGACAATGGAATTGAGATAAAAGATAAAAAGTGGAGGTGTTGTGCGTGCAACGAGGAGAGGTTGTGCGAGTGATGAGATGCTATGTTGGCAACGAGGAGATGTTGCACAAGCAAGAAGAGATGTCATGTAGGTGAAGAGATACCGTGCTGACGATGCTATGCAAGCGACGAGGGGACGCCACGTACGTGATGAGAGGATACTGTTTTGGTGACGAGGATATGCTACACAAGTAAGAAGAGATGTCAAGCAGGTGAAGAGATACCGTGCTGACGATGTTGTGCAAGCGACGTGGAGATGCCACACAGTTTATTTGAGGGAGGACTAGAGTGTTCTCTGAGATGGAGATCAGAAAGCTGAGTATGTAAAGAGGTCATTTTTTTGATAGAGTTTAATTATGTGGGACTTTAAATGAAGGGAGGATTTGTTGGGCTTTCATTTGAAGTCCCACATCGGTTGGAAATAAAAAATTGAGGGTGAGAAGCCTATAAATAGAGAGGGGTTTTTCACTTGAGAGGCACCACAAATTAAATAGAAATCCTAATGGGTGTATTAGAGTTTGGGTAGTTGTGAGTCATTTTTTAGAGAGGGTTTGCAATTTTCTCCGGTCAAAAATTGTATTGAGGAGGGTTTGTAATTTTTCCGTGCAAAAATTATAGATAGTGAAGTTTGTCCCAGAGGGAGGCCGTGGAGTAGGTCTTGAGGCACCGAACCACGTTAAAGATTTGTGTTCGTTTCTCCATTTCCTCTTCCTTTATTTCTTGTGTGGGTTGTGCTTCCGCCCAACATAACCTAGTTAAACCTAAGGATTAGCCTCTAAGAGGCATTTGTACAGAAGTATTTAACAAAAAAGATGAAGAATCCAAATCTGGATGAAGAAATTGCTCCTTGCACTTGTACGCCTTCGCTTCCAAATTCTCTGAGAAATTCTATTTGCCCTCTTTTTTCTCTCTCTTCAAATATATATATGTGCTTAGATCTTCAATTGCCTTCAATCTTTCACGTGCCTTCCTTCAACAAACTTGACAGTTGGCAGTTTTCTATTGGTTTCAGGTGATCCCCTATGTTGGGAAATCGCCACGCATGTAAAAGCAACGGAAGCGGGTGTAAAAACAAAAAAAATTAAACCATACATAGCGATTTCTTTCCCAATAGATCCGCTATATGAATCTGTATCGGTGTAAGGTCAAGAATTTACCCAAGTCGATGGCTGTTCTTTGCGTTTACGAATTTGAGGAGTCCACTCCGAGTGTGCTCCTTCCACCGGTGATCCACACGAACAGTTTGGTAGATGCCTAGGTGCTAGCCACGTTCACTTCTCCAAGCAAACCGGGAGCCTTATCTACGGTGTTCTTGGATTCAAGAACACTTCTCGAACTCCAAGATAGAATGGCGCCTTTTGATCAAGAATGGGGTTCTTGACCTCACACACAACTCAACTCACAAAGCCTAAAACAATTCTAGGGTTTGCGCCACTTTCTCTCTCTAGAAAGATTAGGGTTGTGTTTTCTCTCACAAACTTTCACCAAGACTCAAAACACTTTTGGACTTGTGAACTTTTGTTGGCTAAGTCGAAAATTCCAAGGTATGAGAGTGAGCTATCAAAGTCGACTTTTGCCTTCATATATATATATAGGGTTTAGGCTTTGATAATTATAATTAGGGTTTCCCAAAATTAAATAATTATCAAATTATTAAATTCATGATATTACACTAATATCATGATTTTAGGACTTGAATTCCTAATTATAATATTACCTTAATATTATAATTTGGATCCAAATGCAATCTTGGAGAATCAATTTGGAAGATCAAATCTTCCCAAGGAGATCCTCTCCTCATGCGCCAAGTCCAAATAATTTTGTTGGAATTTAATAAACTAAAATAACAAACCTAACAATTAGGTAGTTATAACTAATTTGTTATTTTCCAACAATATTGATTTAAGATATTACCCTAATATCTTAATTCAATCTCAAATTCGAATTTTAGGCCTTTTATTGAATTAAAATATTACATTAATATTTAGATCCAAATAGGCCAAGAAATTCGACTTTCCCATATATATATTATTATTGAATTAAAATATTACACTAATATCTTTAATTCAATCATTTGAAATCTAGATCAAATCTATTTGAATTTCAAATCTTCAAGCCATATCTTTAATTAATAAAACATTTCTATTAATTAAAATAGGCCTATAGGAGGCGCCAACCTCATCCCCATTTATCCTAATATTAGTGAATTTAATAAATCAATAATTTCCTAACTTTTAGGAAACTTATCTAATTTATTTATTCCTAATATTATAAATAGGAATATAATTATAAATAGCATAATCACATTATCTATTTAATAATTATCATCCATATATATATTTAAATTTGTCCCACAAATCTAAATATCATATATCTGTAGATATTTATTTAAGACAATATTTCCTGCCCCAGACAGTCAATTATGTCCTAAACGGTGTCACCAGTGTGACCCACGAATTAACCCTAATTCGCGTCCCGAATTGGCATCTTGATCCTGCTCGTGTGTGACCCAGTAGGCCCCACGTGAAGTTGGCAGCAAGTCATCCCTATGACTTACAAGTAGAGCTGTCAAAATGGGTTCCAACCCGTGGGTTGGACCCGTTTAATCCGCAAAAATGGTGAGCCGGGTTGATGCAATCTTGGCTCACCAATAATTTTAACCCGTGTGGGTTGGCTCACCTAACCCGCGAGCCATGGTGAGCCAACCCGGCGAGTTGGTGGGTTGGCTCACCAACCCAAAAATTAATTCTAAAATTAAAAAATTAATAACTTAATTTCATTTTAAGCCTTTCACTAACCCAAATTACTCTTGACATCTCACTTTTCATATTCACTCAAAAAAAGTCACAATAACTCTTAGTTGCCCTCTCTCTCACTTTGCTTCTCCATTTTAAGAGTTGGCCTTGACTTTTGTATTGCAATTTGCAATATTTGATGAATTAAATAGGTCTCAGGCCAAAAACACAATAGGTTGGAACGAAAATTAGCATGTGTGGAGTTTTCCATGTATTTTACAACACTTCAAGAACAATGCCAAGAGTTAGATTTGATTGAATTTTTTTAAAAAAAAAAACAGGTTGGGAAAAATGTACATTGAATTTAAAAAAAAAAATTAAATTTTGGTGGGTTAAGTGAGCCAACCCGGCTCACCAAGATGGTGAGCCGGGTTGGCATAATCCTGGCTCACCAGAAATTCTGGCCCGCGTGAGCCAGCCCGCGTGAGCTGTAACCCGTGGTGGGCCAACCCGTGTGAGCCGGGTTGACCCACTTTGACAGCTCTACTTACAAGTCGAGAGCGAACTCTAGCAAGCCATCACGACTACCCAAAATATGTGAGTTATCGTTTAACGCCGAAACGACTTAACCTCAGTACCACCTTGTCAATTCCCTTTTTGTCCTACGATATTCCGGTAATGGATCAGGCATGGGAAAGTCATCCAAAATCCATACCTCCAACTTTCTCGATTCCTTGAGTAAGTCCCAATTTCTAGTGTGGCCACACATTCCTTTGACAGACTCATCGAGGGGTCCAGTGAAATATCTTCCATCTCCATGAGGGACAAAATTCCGTCTTGGTCAACCATATTCCTCAGCACGGTAATCAACCAAACCCGTACTTAGCCCTTATGGCTACCCTGCTACGGGCAACGTTAGACTAAGCCAAAGTCTGACAACTACAACGCCGGAATGATGAAGACCTCAGGTCTTGAGGGCATCGTGACAGGTGTACCAGGAGAAACTAGCTAATGACTTAAACCATGTAGGATTCTCCAGGTCAGTCCAGCAACTCGTAACTCCTTACGTAATTGCACCATGACTCTCGTGACAGCATCTAGTGCATGCATCCCTATGCACCGAGGTCATGCTGGTCTTAGTTCAATTCAAGTTCCCACTCGAATGATCGACCAGAGACAGTTTTAGATTAATTATCTTATAATTAATCACGGACTGTTATCACAGTAAACATGCTAATAATGTGATAACCATTAATTTATCTCTATAAATTAATTGATATGTTCACAACATATCTATAAGGTGATTGGCCCTAGGGCATAATCTCCATCACCCTATTGAACCACCAAACAGCTTTAGGTACACAATCAGCTAGCTGAAACAGAAGAGAGTAAATAGGCGAGCTCGATATGGCATAGCCTAACTCAAGGCATAATATGATCAAAAGAAGAGAAAAAGCTGCACAAGCGTACAATGCAACAAAATATTAATATCTAACAAGAAAGAGACAAAATGGTCACCAAAAAGGGCTTGTTTGGGCTTGTTTATGCGCATCCAGAAATGAGCTGCTAACAATTCCCCTGCACTTAACCAATGCTTGTCCTCAAGCATCATAAGATATTATCATTCAAAAATGAAAATCTCTCTAAACAAATAAATCCCATATTGAAATCAATAAACTCAGAGAACCACTTATCTACCACTTAGCTCGCTGAAAAGACTAGAAAACCAATCAACTTCAGAAAAAGAGGATGGACAAATTCATGCAAGTTAACAAGCAAACACAAGTATTTAAGGAACTTCCAATATACCAACAATCAGAAAGTTAAACTAATCAATAGAACGAGATTCCATAATCTAAAAGAAAGCAATTAGTGCGAGGATGAAAATCAGCCTCTCTTTTTATTAAAAACCCTTTGTCACTTTTTAATTTTTATATTTTTCTTCTTTCTTTCCGCTAAAACTTGACCTTTTGACGCGAAAGTGAATTCTTCGCGAGGCACGGACCCCTGGTTACTCGAAACAAGCAAGCTCTCTCTTTTTTTTTTTTCAGGAAAAAGGCTAAAGGTTCAACCTTTTGACGCAAAAGTGAATGCTTCGCGAGGCACCCACCCTCAGTTACTCAATTGACCTCAACCCTGTCCTCTCAAACATTTTTTTATGCACTACTCTTTTGCTTAGGGTGCCACACTCCTTTTGACGCGAGTGTGAATGCTTCGCGAGGCACCCACCCCTGGTTATTCAAAGTGTGACAGACCCTAACGAGTGCTTTTCTCTCTTCTTTTTTTTTTCAACAAAGGGAATTACCAAAGGGAAAAGGGCTTCTAAATCCAACAAAAACAACCATCAAAAGGAGTAAAAAACTCAAGCTTTTGAAAAAGTTCAACTAATCAACTGCTGCTTATGGAAGGCATTCAATTCATACAAATTCATGCAATCTGTAATTATAATTACCATCCTCTAATTTCATAAGGAAACTAACAATTTAACCAAATCAGTGATAAAAGTGGCAAACAAGTTAAGTTCACTCAGAAAATCAAAATGAAAAAGGATCAAAAGTAAAGAGGAGAGGACTAAGTAATAGCTAGATGTGAAGGGAAAACAGAAACAACCACAATAGAATTCAATCCTAACCAAACAAAGACCAACCAAAAATTTCATCAGAAATCCAACAAGTGTTTTTCTAAAGTAAAGCTTAGAAACAACATCCCATTTCATCATCACAAAACAAGAAAAGCTAGATTATAGTCAGAAAAGAGAAGGAAATAAGAAAACAAACTGCCAAAACATATAAAATAGAGTAATATCCCGTTGGGAAATCATAGAGTCGGCGCAGCGGAAAAACACGGTAAATTAAAATTTTGCTTTTCTATGATTCCCTTCCAGGATCCACTACCTATGTTTATATCAGTAAAGATAGATGTATACCTCAATTTTCAATCGGCGCGTTTGAATTTGCTAGTTGAGAAGTCCACTCCTAGTGTGCTTCCTCAGCCGGTGATCCACACGAGTAGTTTCGTAGATGCCCAGGTGCTAGCCTCCTTTACTTCTTCCCAAGTGAACATGGGAACAATTATCTATGATTCTTGAAGAATCAAGAACAATTCTAGATTTCAAGATAAGTGGCGCAAGAAACACACAAAACTAAGGTCCTTTTAGGGTTTAGGTCGAAATTCTCTCTCTAAGAGAAGAACTCGACTTTCTCTCACTAAAAGACTAGGGTTGGTGACTTTCTTCTCTCTCTAGAAGAACTTGGAAAACTTTGTCTAGCAAATATGCCTTAGGCGACTTGGCCTCTTAGTGTGCTTATATATACTCTCTCATTCCCAATATTAGGATTTCACCAATCCAATTAGTGAATCCCTAAATCTTGATTTATAATATTACACTAATATTATAATTCAAAAACCTAGGGGCAATTCGAATTCTTGGCCTACAAGATCAAATCTTCAAACCAAATCTCGATTGCTCAAATCCTATTGGTTGGAATGAGTCATGAGGAATTGAATTTATAATTAAAATATTACCCTAATAATTTAATTCAAAAATTCGACTTGCATATATTTTAAATTCAAAATGCAAAATCAAATCTTGCATCCCAAGCCTAAGATATGCGCCATCCTCACTTTATTTTTAGGGAATTTAATAAATCAAAATAACAACCCTAACTCTTAGGTAGTTATAACCAACTTATTAATTTCCCAACAATATTGAATTAAAAAATTACCTTAATATCTTTAATTCAAAATTTGAATCTTTGAATTCAAAATCAAATCTTGAATTCAAATTCAAATCTTGATATCTTAATTTAATTAACAAAATATTTTCATTTATTAAAAACAAGATATATGAGGCGCCACCCTCATCCTTGTTTTCCCCAATATTAGTGAATTTAATAAATCAATAATTCCCTAACTTTTAGGAAACTTATTTAATTTATCATTCCCTAATATTTTAAACAAGAATTTAATTGTGAACTATTTAACAATTAATATTTTAAATTTGTCCAACAAATTTAAATATCACAAACATAGATATTTATTTAAGACAAGATTTAATGTCTTAAGACATTCAACTATGTCTTAAATTGTGTCACCAAAGTGACTCACGAATTAACCCTAATTCGTGTCCCAAAACAGCATCTTGATCCTGCTCATGTGTGACCCAGCAGGCCTCACGTGAAGTTGGCAGCAAGCCATCTTATGACTCACAAGTCGAGAGCGGACTTTAGCAAGCCATCACGACTACCAAAAACACGTGAGTTATCGCTTTAACGTTAACGACTTAACCTAAGTACCACCTTGTCATAATCCCTATTGTCACACGATATTTTGGTCTTGGATTAGGCACGGGAATGTCATCCATAATCCAAACCACAACTTTCTCGATTCCCTGAGTTAGTCCCATTTCCTAGCGTGGCCACGCATTTCTTGGACAGACTCATCGAGGGTGCCAGTTAAATATCTCTCATCGTAATGAGGGACAAAATCCCATCTTGGTCAACCACATTCCTCAACACGGCAATCAACCAAACCCGTACCTAGCCCTTATGGCTACCCTGCTACGGGCAACGTTAGACTAGGCCAAAGTTCGACAACTACAATGCCGGAATAGTCAAGACCTCAGGTCTAAGGCTATCGTGACAGGTGTACAGGAGAGGCTAGCTTATGACTAAACCCATGCAGGACTCTCCGGGTCATTCCAGCAACATGTAACCCCTTACTCATTGCACCATGACTCTCGTAAAGCATCTAGGGCATGTATCTCCATACACTGAGGTCATGCTGGTCTTGGTTCATTCTCGCTCCCACGAGAATAATCGACCAGGGACGAATTTAGATTAATTATCATATAACTAATCAAGGACGCTATCATAATAAACATGCTAATAATATGATAACAACATGATTTATCTTCCATAAATCAATCAAAATGTTCAAAACATTTACATAAAATGATTGGCTCTAGGGCACAATCTCCAACAGACTCCCACTTGCACTAGGTACAATCATTAATCAAACTGTTCCTACACTAGGAACATCCATTAATGTGTCTAATCTCCATTGACATTACATGGCTTTCATGTAAGACCCATGCTAGGGGCTTCGTAAGAGGATCGACAACTTTATCCTCGAATGCTACTTTACATATCTTCACATCACCATCTCAAGGTGATAACGTCTGAGTATATATCACTGTCGGAACGTCAGTGGGGACCCAGTCCCATTTGGTGTCTTTCCTGTCTCCACAGCATGACCACCAAGCATACTTCAGACACTAGTTTTACGGTCCCCGTCTCCACGCGACCAACCCTAAGTTGTAGAATCAGCAATCGTGCTCTGCTTAGAACCTTTCCAACTCACGATGCCACCGTTCAGGAGAAAACACGTATTCAGACTACGATTTAAAACATCTTGGTCGGTTTGGAAAACGGGCACCTGTGTAACCAATTACACATCAGTTCCACCGTAAACCAAGAATTCATCCTTAGTTCTTCTCAAGTACTTAAGGATGTTTATGACAACGGTC
Organism: Chamaecrista fasciculata; assembly: GCA_003254925.1. Lineage (NCBI taxonomy): Eukaryota > Viridiplantae > Streptophyta > Magnoliopsida > Fabales > Fabaceae > Chamaecrista > Chamaecrista fasciculata. Next base: position 47,522 of record QANZ01033369.1, read on the forward strand.
CAATGATCCTCACCAGGATCTTTTTGGAACCAGCTCGTCATGCTTAGGGCAAACGACACATCGGATCGAGTACACAACATGGCATACATGATGGATCATATTGCCGAAGCATAAGGGATGCCACTCATGCGCCCTCACTCAACAAGTGTCTTGGGACACTGTTTCTTGCTCAGGGTCAAGCCATGATTCATCGGAATGAATCCCTTCTTGGAATCTTGCATACTGAACCGCTTCAGTACCTTATCCAAGTATGTACTCTGACTTAATCTAAGAAGCCTTCGAGATCTATCTCTATAGATCTTGATGCCTAGAATATAGGCAGCTTCTCCTAAGTCCTTCATTGAGAATGATTTTCCCAACCAAGATTCACAATCTACAAGGTTGGAATATCATTTCCAATGAGCAATATGTCATTGACATATACCACCAAGAACACAATTTTGCTCCCACTAACCTTCTTGTAAACACAAGGCTCGTCAGAGTTTTGTAAGAAGCCAAACTCTTTGACTACTTTATCAAAACAATGATAATAACTTCTTGATAGGTGGTTGGCTCACCACGCTCTATGAGCAACACATCTTTGTTCTTAGTCATCAAAGATCCATATCCTTGAGGTTGCTGATAACGTGTTCTATCAGACCTTCGTGGTCCTTGTATTACTAGAGGAGCTTCCACAATGCCTTGTGACTCTTCTCTAGTTTTCGTCTGCGCCTCTGAAGTGTCTCGTGGATCTTGAACCTTTTCAAGATCTATCTTACTCTCACTGTTTCATTTGGAAACAAAATCCCTTTCTAAAAGGAATCAATTTCTGACTACAAACATTTTGTTATCAGATGGGTAGTAGACATAATACCCCCTTCGTTTCCTTGGGGTATCCCACAAATAGACACTTGAGGGATTTGGAATATAGTTTATCGTTAGACTATTGCTTAATGTAAACTTCATTTCCCTAAACCTTGAGGTAAGACATAATGGGCTTCTTCCCATTCCACATCTCATATGGCGTCTTCTCAACTGCCTCAGACGGAACATGGTTAAGTGTGAACGCAGCAGTTTCTAGAGCATGTCCCCAAAAGGACGGCAGAAGATCAGCTTGACTCATCATAGATCAAACCATATCCAATAAAGTTCGATTCCTCCTCTCAAAAACACCATTCCACTGTGGGGTTTCAGAAGGAGTAAGTTGTGAGACTATCCCTCAATTTCTAAGATGATTAACGAATTCTTGACCCAAATACTCGCCTCCTCGATCAGATTGAAGGACTTTGATTTTCTTGTCAAGTTGGTTCTCTACCTCACTTTGAAATCTCTTGAACATTTCAAAAGACTATGACTTGTGCTTCATTAGGTAGACATAGTCAAACCTACTGAAGTCGTCAGTGAACGTAATGAAATATGAGTAACCACCTCTAGCCTGGGTACTCATGGGTCCACATACATCACTATGTTTGATTTCCAACAAGTCAGACGCCCTCTCACTGTGGCCAGTGAAGGGTGCCTTTGTCATTTTTCCAAGTAAGTAAGACTCGCAAGCATCATATGATTCAAAATCAAATGATCTTAGAAGTCCATCCTTATGGAGCTTCTCTAGGCGTTTCTCGTTTATATGGCCTAAACGACAATGCCAAATGTATGTAGGATTAGATTCGCTAATCTTAATCCTTTTCGTATCAATGTTATAAATATTGTTATCGCGTTGACGTTCCAATTTTAAGATGCAATGATTATCTTGCAAATCACCATAAGCAAATAAACATTATCTTTATAAATTGAACTCCTTCCATTACAGTTAATACATGTAAAAACGTCTTTATCAAATAAGAAGAAGAAACATTGTTTGAACTTAAAGAAGGTACATAATAACAATAAATAAGCCCAGAGGGCAAAATAAGCTCGCATGTTCCTACAGCAATAGCAACAACCCTTGCTCCATTGCCTTCACGCAGGTCCACGTCGCTTCTGTCCAGCTTTCTACTGTCTCTAAGACCCTGCACATCAAATGTGAGAACCACATGTTGTATCTAATACCCAAGTGGTTTAAGTAGAAAAGAACTTTTATAACAAAGATACTTGAAGTAGAGGCCTCATCGCCCTTCTTCTGTTTCTTCAGATCTTCCATATACAGTTTGCAATTCCTCTTCCAGTGTCCTGGCTTTTGACAGAAAAAGCAAACTGCATCCTTTGCGGGCTTTGCCTTCTTGGCAGGTTGTGGGTTGGGCTTGGCTGCTGGCTTGGTCTCACCATCCATGGCGTTAGCCTTCCTCTTTCCTTTTCCCTTCCTCTTCCCTTGGTCTTTCTGAGCAATCAGGACTGTTGTAGGCGCCCTATTCATGGATGCCTCAGCAGTCTTGAGCATCTCATGCAGCTCAGAAACTGATTTCTCCATTCCACTCATTTTAAAGTCCATGACAAACTGGTCATAACTTTTAGGCAGCGAGCTCAAGATCAAATCCGTCGCAAGCTCTGGAGTAGTGAGAAATCCCAGCCTTCCAAGGTGATCTATGTACCCCTTCATCTCCAAGATATGGGTACTTACGGATGCACCTTCAGCCATCTTGCAAGAGTGTAGAGCTTTAGTAGTCTCATACCTCTCTCGCCTAACCTGTTGGTGGAACATTTCCCTGAGACGTGTTATCATCTCAAAAGACATCAACATTTCCAAGCCCTTTTGTAACTCTGGAACCATTGTGTCTAGCATCAGGCAAGAGACCTCCAAAGAGTCATCGAAGTGCTTCTCATAAGCATTCTTTTGAGCTCTTGGAGCGTTGTTGGCAGGCTCCTTAGGGAGAGGTTTGTCCAGGACATAAAGCTTCCTTTGTTGGGTGAGAATAATTCTCAATTTGCGAAACTAGACAAGGAAGTTCGTTCTATTTAACTTATCCTTCTCAAGGATAGATCGCAGTGAAAATGTTGAACTAACATTTGCTATTTGATTCTACAATTCAAGATGCGAAAGTTTAATTAGCAAAAATGTATCCACAATTTTATAAAACCCAGTAAATTTATTATTAGTGGCTAAGATCCATATTTCACCAAAGTTTACCGTCGCGTAGGCGATCATGCACCCTCAGGTTATTTAGGTAGGTAACTCTTTACCAATCACATCTCATGTGACTCTTAGATCTTTATGGGTCTGTATCATCATATGATACCTATTATGGCATGTTTATCCCATCTAATGCCTTGAGGTCCAAATCCGATTTGATAACCCCATTAAGTCACACAATAAAACTCGTGAATGGCTAGGCTCAAAACAACGAGGCATATCATCAAGGCCCACTAAACACGTGTCGCGTAGGCGATCACCGCATTTAACAAACCAAGATTTCAACAAGGCGTTGCGTTGAATCTCCCATTCACCCGTGTCTCCTCAAGGTCAAGGTAGATATGTGTCGCATAGGCGATCACCGCTCCATGATGAACAAGATTTTAACAGGGTGTTTTATTGATGGCATCAAAACTTAAGATTTTTAAAAGGGTTTAATTTTAAAGTTCCGTTTTTAGGTTCAATTTTAAATCTTATTTAAAATTAAACGAGTTGTGCCATGTGTCTAGCCCCATGTATCACATACATTTAGACACATGTCTGAATTCTGTATCTCATACAAAATTCTACGCTCATACCATATACGTTGTAATGCGTAAAATTAAAAATTGCATGTTAAATTTTCGCCACCCTAAAACATACATCTAGCGCCATTTGCATCTCATACAAAATAACTAAATGCATAAATATAACCGTGCTTGGATATGGCCCATCTACCCTAAATCCCCTCAAGCCAAAGAGGGAATATTTTTCTAAAAAGAAAAATAAAATTACACTGGGAAAAACCTCTTTTACATTGAGGTGTAACATTAAAATAAAAATTACATAGAGAATATAGGGAGATACATGAACAATTCACATATTTTAAATATATAGACGGCATACAATTACACATTCAAAAACAATTTTTAAAATTGTGTTCAATTTGGGGCTTGTGCAATTTAACATGCCTTCTTAAAATTGAGTCTTGCACCAATAATTGAAATTCAAGAATCAAATTCAAGAGTTTGAATTATTGGACCAAAATTAAAAATTCTTAATTTAAAATTTCGACCAACTATAAATATTACAATTAAAACACTTTTAATTAAAATATATATATATGGTTCGATCAAGACTCAAAAATTTAAGAACTTTCAAATCAATCCAATTGATTTCCTATGTATCACATACATAAAATTTGCACCAATTCTTTAGAAAATGTTCGAAAAACATGTGGTGGCAATTTTCGCAAAACTTTGAGCATACGATTGAAAAACTGTAAACACCCAATCATACATCACATGTACAATCACAGAAACTAATATAAACGTAAAAGTAGCGTGGCTCTGATACCACTGTTGGGAAATCATAGAGTCGGCGCAGCGGAAAAACACAGTAAATTAAAATTTCTCTTTTTTATGATTCCCTTCCAAGATCCACTACCTATGTTTATATCAGTAAAGATAGATGTATACCTCAATTTTCAATCGGCGCGTTTGAATTTGCGAGTTGAGAAGTCCACTCCTAGTGTGCTTCCTCTGCCGGTGATCCACACGAGCAGTTTGGCAGATGCCCAGGTGCTAGCCTCCTTCACTTCTTCCCAAGTGAACACGGGAACAATTATCTATGAGTCTTGAAGAATCAAGAACAATTCTTGATTTCAAGATAGGTGGCGCAAGAAACACACAAAACCAAGGTCCTTTTAGGGTTTAGGTCGAAATTCTCTCTCTAAGAGAAGAACTCGACTTTCTCTCACTAAAAGACTAGGGTTGGCGACTTTCTTCTCTCTCTAGAAGAACTTGGCAAACTTTGTCTCACAAATATGCCTTAGGCGACTTGGCCTCTTAGTGTGCTTATATATACTCTCTCATTCCCAATATTAGGGTTTCACCAATCCAATTAGTGAATCCCTAAGATCTTGGATATATTAATTCAATAATTAATATTATTTAGGATTCCCTAAATCTTGATTTATAATATTACACTAATATTATAATTCAAAAACCTAGGGGCAATTCGAATTCTTGGCCTACAAGATCAAATCTTCAAACCAAATCTCGATTGCTCAAATCCTATTGGTTAGAATGAGTCATGAGGAATTGAATTTATAATTAAAATATTACCCTAATAATTTAATTCAAAAATTCGACTTGCATATCTTTTAAATTCAAAATGCAAAATCAAATCTTGCATCCCAAGCCTAAGATATGCGCCATCCTCACTTTATTTTTAGGAAATTTAATAAATCAAAATAACAACCCTAACTCTTAGGTAGTTATAATCAACTTATTAATTTCCTAACAATATTGAATTAAAGAATTACCTTAATATCTTTAATTCAAAATTTGAATCTTTGAATTCAAAATCAAATCTTGAATTCAAATTCAAATCTTGATATCTCAATTTAATTAACAAAACATTTTCATTTATTAAAAACAAGATATATGAGGCGCCACCCTCATCCTTGTTTTCCCCAATATTAGTGAATTTAATAAATAAATAATTCCCTAACTTTTAGGAAACTTATTTAATTTATCATTCCCTAATATTTTAAACAAGAATTTAATTGTAAACTATTTACCAATTAATATTTTTAATTTGTCCAACAAATTTAAATATCACAAACATAGATATTTATTTAAGACAAGATTTAATGCCCTAAGACATTCAACTATGTCTTAAATTGTGTCACCAAAGTGACTCACGAATTAACCCTAATTCGTGTCCCAAAACAGCATCTTGATCCTGCTCATGTGTGACCCAGCAGGCCTCACGTGAAGTTAGCAGCAAGCCATCTTATGACTCACAAGTCGAGAGCGGACTCTAGCAAGCCATCACGACTACCCAAAACACGTGAGTTATCGCTTTAACGTTAACGACTTAACCTAAGTACCACCTTGTCATAATCCCTATTGTCACACGATATTTTGGTCCTGGATTAGGCACGGGAATGTCATCCATAATCCAAACCACAACTTTCTCGATTCCCTGAGTTAGTCCCATTTCCTAACATGATTTATCTTCCATAAATCAATCAAAATGTTCAAAACATTTACATAAAAGGATTGGCCCTAGGGCACAATCTCCAACATATCCTCCCCCCCCCCCCCCCCCCCCCCCCCCCNCCCCCCCCCCCCCCACACACACACACACACTTGAAGCATGCAATGTCCTCAATGCATGTAATTGAATGAAATTGCAAGGACATAAAAATAAACGAGGGGGAAGGAAAACTCCCTTAAATTGGTCTGTTAGGAATCAAATGCAACATTCTGAGAACTTTTCGAAGTTTTCTCTTCAACTCTTTCAACTCTGATTTTATCTCCTCAAACTCTTCTCTTTCTATGGGTCCTTCAGAAAAAGATTATCATTCATCGTCATCTTCATGGCCAGCTTGTTGCCTTGATCATGCATGGTGAAAATAAGGAGTATCGTCTCTACGACGACGAATCAGTTTCATATATTCCAAGCTAGTTAGGGAAAGTGGAACCATGGGTTGGGATTCTTCAGCATTAATAGAATTAGAATTTATAACTCCCAAACTGATTGCTAACTGAGTGATAAAGGATCCTAAGATAAAAGGACGCTTATACCTTATAGCATCACGAATGTGACTAGCAATCCAATATGTTGTGTTAACTTGTTTCACTTTAGTCATACACTAGAGAAAGAAAAGTCTAGCCTTGGTTACCACAGCTTGAGTGTTTTCCCTTCCAAGGAAATGTGAGCTATACATATCAATAAAAATTAGGTTTAAAATTGAGGAGAATGAAGTTTAGCTTGTTTTAAGTTATCAGTTAAAGGTTACAAACAGTTGTCCTCATTTTCAAGTTTTGTTGAAATACTTGGTGGTTGATAAAATTTCTAAATCATATATATTGTTATCACTTTTTACATTCATCAAGCCTTAATTTGGGATCTCGAAGGGCATAAAATTTCTTTTCGTGAGGCATTCTTTGAATACTCACTGAGATGAATGGAAGATAAAACTGGCTTATTGGAGAGGAATGAGCTATATAGAAAATAGAATTTCATTATTGATTTTCATTGTTCATGCAGTCTAAAAACGTCCAAGTGGCTCTAGAATAGTTATGTACACAAGTAAGGACATAAGATGTCATATTCAGATGCTTCTTTCTATAAGGACCGCACAAATCTACATGAATGAGTTAAAAGAGTGATGTAGCATGAATAGGTTTAGTAGGAAAAACAACTATTCGTTGCTTAGCTTTATGACAAACATAACAGTACAAGTTTCATTAGAAGTAACAGAAAAAATTGATATTGGTATGCTTTAAAATACTCAAGGGAGCATGACCCAATCGTCTATGCCAAGTTTCAGAAATAAAAACAGAATCCTTTACATTTACAAGATTACAAACATCAGACGAAACAACATTTTGTTCTAAAATGTACAAATTTTTAACAGAATTCTCAGTAGAAAAGAGAGTAAAAATAAGAAAAAAATTTATTAAGTTATTTATAAAATCAAACTTAACTTAGGCGAAACCTAAACCTTACATACCTTATTAAGAATCAAAATCCACATAGTTCGAAAATCAATTGAATTGTTTTTGTGATTGAGAAAAGGAAGATAATGGTCATAATTAAACATAACCAAAATCGAGTTGATTTAAATGGTATGTTTGATTTTTGTCGTGATAAATTTTGGATCAAAGTCTAATCATTCTCAAGATTTTTTAATCTATTTATTTATTTTGGATTTTTGTCATTTTTTAAAGAATAATGTTTACATATGAGAATGGATAAAAAACATAATTACAAAATAAATCCATATGAAAAAGGATAATAATAAAATAGTTAGAAAATAAATAAAATAAAAGGTTGAAAAATAAATAAGATAAAAATATAGAATAAATAAAATCATTAAATAAAAATATACAGTAAAAAACAAATAATAAATTAAATAAAAAAGAAAATGGAGCCAAAAAGAGATAGAAAAAACGACGGAGAAAGAAGTGAAATAAGAAAATAAGAGGGAGAGAGGAACAATAATAGAAACCTTATTGAATGTATGAATAGTGTTTTGAAGGGTGTCATGAATTTGCCAGTATTGTCTCTTGCCCAAAAAACAATGTACATTCCTTTGAAATATTTCTACAATCGAGCTACAAAAGCTTAAACTCAAATGCAAGCTAGGAAAAATTTTTGTGAAGAGTTGAGGAAAAAAGTTACAAGAAAATTATCGTTGATCGGCAACTTGCAAGGTGCAAAGCTTCAACCTAGAAAAGGTAGAGTTCGAGGTAGAGGAAAACGAGAACTCTCGCAACTGACACTCATATCGCATGTTCAAAGTCATGTTAAATTTGCGAAGATGTGACTGCGGAGAGTTTCAAGCTTTCAGGTATCCATGTATACATATGATTGCTGCGTGTACAGAAAGAAAACATAACTGCCTTAAATATATGGATCCTATGTACATATTAGAAACTATTTTACAGGCATATACGCATGATTATATCCTATTGGAGGAGACGACTTTTGGCCTTGGGTTGAAGGGTCAGTTGTTGTTCCTAATTATGCAATGATAAAATAGAAGAGTAGACCCTCATCCACCCACATTCATAATGAGATGAATGATGCTAGGGAGACTACAAGAGAATTAAGATGTGGGTTGTGTAGAGAAGTCGGTCATAATCGTTGTACTTGTTTAAACAATCATAGTTAAATTGTTTATTTATTAGGAAGTCCATACATTTATAATTCAATTAAGATTGTTTACTCACTCTATTGACCAAACAATCATGTGTTTAAAGTGTGTGCAAAATTTGAACCATTTTTATGTACTTGGTCTATAAATTTTTTACAAAATAGGTGATTCATTTTTTTTTTCATTTGGTACAAAAGACTATTTTCATTGAGACCAAAATTTGCTTTCAATACCTTTACTTAGTCGATAATAAAAATAAGATACTTTAGCACATTTCATAAAAATGAGATACTTTTTTATGCATAGCTTGAAGAATGAAATTACATGTAAACTTCATAGTTTAATAACACACTTCATAATTTATTATTCATTGTTTACAACCAAAATAAATTGAAAATATACAACGAATTTCAATATAAAATTACGTCTATCATTCACTTCGATTGAGTTTTTGCATACTATCATCAATGTTTTTCATGCATGAATTAATCACTCCCATTTGTCAATTGAGCTAGTCTATTCGTGAATTAATTCTCTCTGTCAAAATTTCTTTGAATATGTCATTGAATTCATTCAAGACGTGAGCAAAACACAAATTGGAGAAGAATATGGTCCATGGGTTCCTTTTGTTGGAACTATGTTTTTATTTATTTTTGTTTCTAATTGGTCAGGGGTCTTTTGCCTTGAAAAATCATACAGTTACCTCACGGGAAGTTAGTTGCACAAATCCACCGAGATCCACGCGCATACCTTGCAATAAATTAATTAAGTTTTGCTTGTAACATCCCATTGTTAAAAGGGACTAAATCGCAAGGTTTAGAATTTGTTACAAAATAAAGTACTATAATTTGTGAGTGTAAACATAATAAAATGGACTAAAATGAAATAAGTAGGAGAGTTGTGAAAAGAATACAAGTTTTAGAGAGTATTTAATTATTAAGTAGAAAGATTGGGGGGAAGAAATGTAGTTTTCCCCAAACCTTATAATTTTGCAATTATAAGATGAGAGAGGAAGAGAAATCCGGCCAAAGAAGCAAAAAATTCGCAGAGAGCAAACAGAGCAGCGAGGGTTTGGAGGAGGTGAGGAAGAAGGGCCGATATCTTCACATCCAACGATCCGTTTTCGACGTTCTACCCCTCGAATCGAAGCTGAGAACGAGACGAAGCTAATCCTAGTTCCATTTAGAAATTCCAACGGTTGGATCGAAAGTAATTCGAGATCGAAAAACGACTTCTCAAACTTGAGAAGTGCAGAAAATTCTGGTTTAGGGACTAAATCGTTCCCAGGTAGGGTTTGCTCTTTCTCTCCCCTCTCAAATCTGATTTCGTGCTTGGGTTTGCTTAGGGTTTCTCTAGAGTTGCTTGATGCATGTATGATGTATGATTTGTTTAGTAATCTTTGGTGTGTATATAGGTAGAAGACATGTATAGTCTATGAATTTGAGATAAATGTGCTAACTTGAAGTTAGGATTCACATGCTTGAGTTTGATATTTGATGAGAACATGATGTATGTTGGGTTTTGATGCAAAATAGTGGGTTTTATAAAAGCAGATTCCAGGGACTGATTTGAGGAAAATAGAGTTTTGGGAAAATTACAGTTTGGTCCCTGATTCTTGTTCTGTCACTCTGGATTAACTTTGAACTGTTATATATGATGGTTTATGTATGAAAACATGGCTTTAAGCATGAGGAATAGCTTGGGTATGATTTATAAAGTGAAATATGTTATGATCAAGTAAATTGAGGATGTATATGTGAGTTTATATGTTTTGAGAATTATTATTGTGGTCCAAGTATGTGTTTGAAAATACTAGTTGGCATGTTTTGTGCATTCTTGCATCCCTTTAAAGGATTTGGGATTTTTATGCAAGAGAAAATGCTTGAAAAGTGAATGAAATGTGAGTTGAATGTGAATGACATGTATTGGTTTGGTAAACCTTGAGTATTGGCATGAGTTGTGAATAATTAAAGAGTATGTGTGATTGTGGAATTAAGATTGAGATGTGATGAGTATGTTGTATGTCATGATTCATTGAGGGATGGGTTCCTCCCCGTTTATTCGCGATGAGTATTCGGGTAATGGCTATGGTGGATTCCATAGTTGGCCTAAGTGTGGATTCCTTAGGTGACAGGCTGCTTGGTATGTGCGCACACCGGGAGACGTTCCGGAAGCCTAGGTCGTGATGACCACTGGTATTTGAACATGACATGTGTGCTGGTTACCTATGATGGGGTATTGGTTGACACGATTTGTCACCGCCAGCTCTATGGTATTGTTATTCATTACGATATGTTGTTGTTGTGCTGGTATTCCTGTATAGGGGTACTGGGCCCTATATGGATGAAGTGTTGACACTTGATTCCTACCAGCTTACCAGTTTTATAGTTTTTGATGTATTAATAATGTTCAGAAAGGTTATATGTGAGAGATGTTAATTAAATGTGAATTTATGGTTTTGGTATATATACTGGTTATTTACTGTTAGTTAGAAATGCATGTCTGAACCTTTGTTTGAAGTCTGTGTTTGAGTGGGGACTGTGGGTTAAGTAGAGAGACTTAAACCCTACTGAGAATCCCCCAGATTCTCACCCTACAACACTTCAGTTGTGTAAGTGCAGGTCTCAAGTTCGTAGAGTTCGTGCTGGGAGCTCAAGACGGACTAAGGTAGTTTAGTTTAGTTTGTTGTTATCTGTTGACTGAGTTGGGCCCTGCGTGGCTGTTTAGAGGCGGAGCCTCATGTATTTTATTATTTTGTTAAGTTTTGAGTTTCAAAAGGGCCGTGTAACACTGTCTTTCTTTAAAATTTTTGTTCCCTTTGCTTTTTAAGTCTAGGACGTTACATTGCTCAACTGGTTTTTGATCCATAGGTGACTCTCTCATAAACATTCTCCTCGTTGCACCCTTTTCACTACAAAAAATAGGGGTTCCAGTCGCCACCAGAACTCAAAATTTCGCCATTGAAGGGCTTCGGTGGCGAAATTATTTTGCCACCCTATTCGCTGGTGTAATTGGCGCCACCAAAGCCTTCAGTGGCAAAATAGCGTTTCTCCATTGAATCTTTGTTTTGGTGGCAAAACTATTAGCCACTAAAAGTATAAAATATTGTCACCGAAAATCATGTAATTAGCGATTCAAAATATTCATTGGGGGCGAATTATTTTGCCACTGAAGCTATTGGTGGCAACTTACATTTCGCCACTGAAGCTATCTGTGACAAACTTGTATTTTGCCACCCTAGGCCATTGGGGGCAACTTATAATTTCGCCAGCGAAACTATTGGTGCCAAACCTGAATTTCACCACTGAAGTTGGCAAAATAACTTTTGCCACCAATACCTTATTGTGGCAAATTTTATTTGTCATCAATAATACAATTTTGCCCTAATTTTTATTCTTTGTTTTTAATTTTTTTATTTTATATATCTTATTTTCAATGAAAATTTTCAAATAACTACATTTAACAAAAATATTAACATGACAATTTTTATAAAATTCAAAGTTATTATAAATTTTAAAACAAAATAAAGTGTTCTAGGTATAAAACACACAAACTTTAACATCCTAATTTAAGTAAACAAAGTGTTTGGGATGGGGTTTTATCCCATTTCATTTCACAATTGGAGCTATTGGCAAATTCAGTGTTTATTTTGCCTCATATTTTCATTTCATTTCAATATCATTATATTCCATTTTCATTTCATTATCTATCCAATTACTATCATACCCTTACTTATATATCTATAATTACCCTTACTTAAAAAAAATAATAATTTTCACTACCTTCATTTATTATACTTACAACTTCTTTTTTCCATCATTTCTTACTATCTTTTTTCTCTCTCCACCATTCACACACTCACACACACATATATATATATATATATATAAAATATAATATAATATTATATATATATATATACCCCCACGCCCCCCGCCTCACACACACATATATATATATATTTATATTATTTTAAGATATATATTAATTTAATATACGATTTTTGATATGTTGATAATCTTTCATATATTTTTTCGGTTATATTGGTAATTTTTTTTTGTATCAACAGTCATATTAATGATTATGATTTTTTATCCTTCCATTTTTATGTTATTAACATTTTCGTCATTCACTTTATTATTTGTTCATTTAGAGTTTGAGACACTGACTCGATCATTGATATATAATTGTAATTTTTTAAAAGGTCATTGGTAATGAAATAAAATTTACAATTCAGTCCTGAATTATTTTAATCATCAAGGACTTATTCCTCGATCAAAATTGGGCAAATATATATATATATATATTCCTCGGTCAAATTTAAAAAATAATAATTTAATACAGAATAAAAATAATAAAACATTATATTTTTCCTATATAGATTATGTAAATGGACAAAACACACATAAAGATTTTTTTTAAGTGTATTATAACATTTTTTCGTCCCCAAAACTACATAATTTAAAAGAAACAAATTTATTTTAGTCCGTCACTTTTGATGAATATTATTATTGGTGCAATGGAGATATATTGATATTGATTTCAATGGTCACATTTATCATGGGTGCAAAAAACACAAACGGTTATTTAATATATAATTTTTGATCCTTCACTTTTGATGTGAATAACATTTTGGTTCTTTGATTTATATTTTGGGCAAAAAATTTGCAGAAGAGTGACGCGATTATTAATAATTGCGATTCTTTGAAAGCTAAGTAATGGAATCAAATATTTTAGTTATTTTTTTAGTTCAAAATAATTATGTAGTCCTTGAATTCTAAAACATTTTTTATTTTGGACAAAAAAAATAGATTTTTTAAAATCTCCATGTTATTTATATATTTGTCCTTCATTTCATTCCACAAAATACTACTCAAACCTCCAATCCAAAAACTACCCTTTAACATGAATTCCAAGACAGCTTCATTACAATTCCATTTCATAAAATCACATCCAAATACCAAAATATCATTTCATTATCTTCATCAATTACCAATTCTACTCCTATACAATTTTTAAAAACCCATATAATTATTTGAACCAACCACAATCATTACGTACCCATTTACATAATTTCACATCCTACTTTTTTCCATTACACCTCAAACAATACAAATACCATTTATCATTCTGCTTCATTTACATAATTTTCTCATTCCTATTTCATTCTCATTCCCATTTCATTTAAAAAACCTCATCCCAAACATAGTTCCAAACACATCCACATAATAAAACTTTGTTCCTTAGCATTCTAATTTTCTCCTTGGCTCTATTCTCCAGTACTATATGCTGCATCAGTATGATGTTGGCCCTTCAAAAAAAAATTTTTTTAAAGTCACAATTTTGCATGATAAAAAAAGACATATTAAACCAGAATAAAGCACAATAAACTTCCAATAGAAAAAAGCTACAACATATATTAAATAGATGGTCCATTTATCAAAAAATAAAAAATAAATAAATATATGGTCCAAAAAGTAGTAAGCACGACCTCTTTCTTTCTTTCTTCTCCACACTGCTCAAGCTTCCTAGGAAGTCAGAAATAAAGAAATGAAACAAGGACCACCCTAGCCACCCACAAGAATCACTTTCAAATTTCAATTCCTTTATAATTTGCACCCAAATTGATTGAGCCTTGTACTTGATTTTGCTGTTCTTTATTATTTAAAAAGAATTAGCCTTGTGATGTTATGAGATCAGGATTTTGCGCATTTAAGGTAACATTTTCAAGTACCCAAACAGGTTCAAATCAAAACCCAAACCACAACCAATAAAATCAGAATTTTGGGACATATTAACCTACACTTTTAATTTTTGAAGCACCTAAAAATGTTCAAAACGTGACCCAAACATTAATCAAATTCATTTTTCTCACAAGACATTTGTTAACAGTGAAACTGAATTCTATTAGCCATTAGTCATTTGTTTGAAAAAGTTCATCCAGCAGATTATGTTTAGCATATTCTATTGGCATAGACTACATTTGAAAAGTCATGGGTGCTTGTGAGAAACGTCCACAGGAGGGAAACAAGCCAATATGCAAAATTTAGTGCTTAATGAGAGTAACTAATTTTGTAACTTGAAATCATTATGCAAACTTAAAATTATTGTGGGGTCAAAATAAAATTTCTCCAATTTTCTTTATTGACTTGCTTAAAAAACGTGCATTATTTTGTTTTTAACCATTAGATCAATATACTGTGCAAAAACATAAATATATATCAAAATGCATTCATGTCATATAAGAGACTAATCCCAAAAATAAAAATGTCAATTACTAAACCATTTAATTCCCTTTCAAAAACAATACCAACACTGTATGCAAAACCCACAAAGCCTCAACATCTCAAGGTTCATTCAGAAGAAGCAGAATCCATTCCTATCAAGTTTGATTACTCAACCCCCATCATTATTCCCAATATTCCAGATCATCATCATCATATAGCTAGCTAGTATACAGAGTTTAAGGAACCAAAAGCATTCAGTAATAAAACATATACCTGTTTCATTGTTGATAAAAACTCAGCTACTTTTCCACTGACCATCTCTTGCATCTTTCTTTCCATCTCAATCTGTTGTTCTTCCATCTTTTCTTCCATCTTTTTTTCCATCTCCGATACTTGAGCATCCACATCAATTTGGCTTAACCCTCTTTTTCTTGGAGGTTTGGCCCCAAGACCTTTTCCTCTAACATATCCAGACTTCTCACCAAGGACTCTAGTTAACATTTGATCTAAACTCAATTGATTCTCTATTGGTTCAAACTCATTTTGATCTACAAGTTCTTTGAGGCGAGCCTATAATAATAAAGTATTATGTTAACAAAAAAATAAACTATGATTTCATTAATAAAAAAAATTATAAACTTGAAAAAGAAATACATGGATATCTTGTGATTGTGGATCCGACCACAATGTTTCTCCTTTATTCTTACGAGTGTGTTGCAACTCCCATACAACATCTGGTGTTGCAAGTTCCCCAGTAATAGGATCTCGCTACAAGAAGAGGTTTGGAAGCTAAAAATATCAACACCAATACCATGCCATAATGCCTAATGATAAAGTTCAAGTGTTTGAGCACAGATCTAGGCAAGATTAGGTTAGGTATTATGGGGTAAAAGACTTAAAAAGATTAAAGATCTACACCGGTTAAAAAAATAACGGTCGCTGGTTATCAAACAATTGTCGCCTTTCCATTTGGAGATACTACAATTGAGCTGTAACCATTGCAGTTCCAAAAAGAATTGCGACGGTCAAATTTAACCGTTGTAACGACATGTTTTGCGATGGTTTTGTTAACCGTCACAATACCCCTCATTCTTTTATTGAGTAGTCATTATAGGAACAATATAAAATCTAACTTCATTGTTTTAACTTCTAAAAAAGATTTCAATTCTCGACTTACAAAATCATCTCACCATACATCTGAGTCCTAAGATAACAGGTGATCAAACCAATGGAACCACAAATTTCAACATTTAACAATATTTAACATAGATATGCAAAAGTGGCAATTCAATACACGTGGATATGCAAAACCAGCAGCTCAATACAGTTCAACCATTTTTTAAAAAAAAAAAACAAGACAAAATGCACCCAATGGATGATCAAGCTTGAATGATTCCATCACACTCCATCTACTTTTATTAATTAATATTCTTCTTGAATTAATATCACACTCCATCTACTTAATCATTATATGCATTTGCAGATCTCCGGCCTCTAATGTTGGCTCGGTTCATGTATCTTTTCTTGCTCGTTGTAAATAAAAATTAATTTTCAAGTTACAACTACAAAAATATATACAAATCATTAAAAGGAAAAAAAAAATCATTACTATACCTTAGTTTAATCGAAGAAATCACAGTCGTGAAAAACTTCAACCTTCCATCCATCGGCATTAAAAACACATCACAATTCATTGTGTACGGAAAAATGATTCACGGAAGGATAAAGCTCATCGAAAACATCCACCAGTCCCTACACATAACAATTGCAAATGTCTATAAGAGAACAGATTATCTAGAGTAAAAATACAAATTGGTTCAAAACTATTTAAATTTAGAGTAAAAATACAATAAAAATTTAGAGTAAAAATTTACAGAATTTGGTTAAATACTGAACCAGAAAAATGGTTCAATTCTGGTTATTGAACCAAAAATCTGGTTCAGTTTCAAACCATTTTTCAATTTAGCATAATTTACATGAGTTTAAAAATGTCAAAATTTACAAACATCATAATTTACATGGTTCAATTCTAATCCATTTAGCATAATTTACAAACATGCAAATGTCAAAATTTAAAAACCAACAAATGCAACACACATAGAGCAATAATCAACATTTAAAAACCAAGAATGAGAGCTAAAAATGACATTAAAATTACCTTTTGTCTATATGATACAAAGACAAACCCCATTTCCTTTGGATCTCCCATATCTAAACTGAAGCACTCCATGAACCATGTCCATGATTCTTTGTTCTCCTGCTCAACCACCGCAAAGGCTATTGGGAACATGTTATCATTCCCATCCCTGCTCAACCACCACATAAGCCAATGAGCTGTCCACCGAATCTACCCTTCAAGTGGCAAGCATCTAAGCCAATAATTGGCCTACATCCAGCAAGAAATCCAGCTTTTTGGGCAGCGAGTCTGACATACATTCGCTTAAACCGTGGGGACCACCATCTTCCGGTGTTTCACAATTAATTTTGATACAACTTCCCTTGTTAGCTTCTCTTACAGTTTCAGCCCAACTCTGCAACTTGCTATATTGTTCGGCCTCAACCCCTTTGAGCTTATCTTGTGCCTTTTTCTTGGCTCTATAAGCCTTCATATTCGTGATGTCAACCAAAATTTTCCTCCTCACTGAGTTCTTCACATTTGGAACCTTCCATTGTGGATGATCTTCAAAATCCTCAGAAAACTTCTGTGTAATGAATGTAGAAGTGATGGCTATCTTCAAGCATAACAAATAAAATCAAGATTATTTAAAGCATAACAACGAGATCAAAACATAATTTTTTGATGTGATTTAACACACTTCCAAGCGCCTAAAAATGCCTAAATCACAATTAAAGCAAGAGGTAATCAAAACAGAGTTTTCAAATAAGAAAAATAGGCCAATAAAAGTTTATATAGGCAAGGAAATATGCATAGAACAATAACCAATCAAAACAAAATTACCACATAAGCCAATTAGGTCAAAAAGAGTTGAAACAGGAATGGAATATAAATCGAATCATAGAACAAGTCATGGATAATTATTGCTTAAGAGCGGATTTTTCACCTGATGAACTAACGATATCAAAGAAGCCTATAATGCTCATGTAATTTGGTCTTTCAAGCTCTAAAAATGTTCTGCATTGTTAGCATAATTGCCTCAACTAATGCTAACTCTTGTCTTTCATCAGTGTATTCAAATTTTTACTCAAGCAAACAAAACGAATTATGATATTCATCTCTTGTTCCTTAACTTATACATACATAAATACAAAGAGAAAGATTTCTTTTCTATTTTTTTTTCTTTTCTGCTTTTCAAATTACCACTAATCACCTTAACCTTCAAGCACATCTCTTCTCCATATTTTGCAGCAATTTCGTCCCATTCTTTATCAAGGCATCAACCTCTACACATTCCTATAACATCAAATATAAAATGTTAAAAGTAACAATAATGCAAATATGTAGCAAGATAGGGAATATATCATTTTTCAAAACTTATATACCATAAGGTATATATAGATATAAGATTATGATGATATGATACACCAAAACTCTAAATTATTTTCAAGTACCATAGTTTCAATCATTCTTCGAAACTTAAAAGACCAAGTTCCAACATTCCAACCAGTTGAAAGTTGAAACAAGCATGAACTAAATCTCCATTTGCTTCTCTTTCGCTGATTCTGAGTTTTAATCATAATAAAGTATAGTGAATGCAAAGATGGGGATTGTTAAACAACATGTACTCTTAAAAAGAAAATTCTGAATTGGACAATGTTTTAGTAGGAAACCCAACTCTGATTCTTAAGTGTCCATATTTGAAAAATTCTAATTACAGAGAATGATATTTCAAAACTTTGGTTTTAGTTATAAATTATTCCTAGTAAAAAACCCAAGAAGGATCATAAGTAAAAGTATACATTACACAAAATTTGACAATGTGCATCTGTTAAATAACTAAGAATCAAAACAGATGACACATGGAATATTTACATGAAAAGTGGAATCAAAACATGAGATAATGCATGAAAAGTGGCAAGTGAATGTGTCCAAAACGTTACTAAACCAGAATGCACAGTTTGGCCAGCAAAAACACAAGAAAAAAGCATGCAAGTGACTTGAGAATGTGCCAACAACATCACTAAACCAGAATGCTCAATTTGGACAGCAAAAACACAAAAAGTGTGTATTATAATATTATTGATATATATATATATATATCACCACCGTAAGGAATATATATATATAACCACAATTGTCTACATATATAATATGAATATACTCCATCAAATTAATTCTTCACATAATAGGCACAATCTCTGAGCTCTTAAATTGAAATATAAAACAAAAAATATATACAAATAATATAAGGCCTATTTGGATGGAACGTCTAGAGAAGTGAGAAAGAAAAAATTACATATATATTGACCACACAAAAGAGAACCTCAATGTTGATCTACCCAGTACCCATTGACTACACAAAAAGAGAACTTTGAGAACTATCTAGTAAATTGGCACCAACACACAATCATGATGAACACGGGAGGAAGGGTGATCGGTTTAAAAGGGGATCCTTCATTGATCAAGACATCAATGACTCTCAAATCACTTCTTAAGTCACTAAACATCGGAGGACAAGGAATGTTGGCCGAGTTTGGTGGAATGACTGGTCAAGAAGATCAACCAACAGGCCATAAAAAGGTTCAAGAGAAGAGGCATACTCTACTTGAGTTCGAAATTTCTTGGGAAGATCTTGATGGCACTCAAAGGAAGGGAAGTTGGACAAAGGAGATGGAGTTACAAGTAGAACCTGAGGAAGTCAAATAAATTAGAAGGATAGTTGGACATGAAATTCAGGTGTTCATCAAATGGAAGGACCTCCCTGACTTTGATAACACTTGGGAGAATTACACTATCATCTTAGAACAATTTCATCCCTTACACCTTGAGGACAAGGTGAATCTCATGGGGGGAGGTATTGATGGACCTAGGCTGGTTGAAGCTTTTAATTGTTATAAAACAAGAGAGAGAGAGAGAGAGAGAGAGAGAGAGAGAGAGAGAGAGAGAGAGAGAGACGAATGGCCTAACGGTTTCTGACACAGTAGTGGAGGCAAGGGAGGGGACTGTGTAGTTCGTATGCCTTTTATATGGGAAGGGGGACTATTTTGAGAAGGAGGCAGAAAATTAGTAAGAAAGTCCAGATTATCCTTATTGCTTTCTTGAGTGTTCATGTGTGAAGTTTGTTCATGTATTTTGTGTGCTGGTGATTTGAGGGCTGTTTGTGTTCATTATTAGAGTGCAGGGACTGTATTTTTCTATCTGTTATATATCAAATATAGTCTCCATTTCAGTGTTTTCCTATATATCATCTCAGCTACATCTTAGTTCCTATCAGTCGTAAAGACAAGTTTTGTGATGGTTTTGTTAACCGTCATGATACCCCTAATTTTTTGGTGAGTAGTCACTATAGGAACCATATAAAATCTAACTTCATTGTTTTAACTTCTAAAAAGATTTCAATTCTCGACTTACAAAATCATCTCACCATACATCTAAGTCCTAAGATAACAGGTGATCAAACCATAGGAACCCACAAATTTCAACATTTAACAGATATTTAACATAGATATGCAAAAGTGGCAATTCAATACACGTGGATATGCAAAACCAGCAGCTCAATACAGTTCAACCATTTTTTTAAAAAAAAAACAAGACAAAATGCACCCAATGGATGATCAAGCTTGAATGAATCCATCACACTCCATCTACTTTTATTAATTAATATTCTTCTTGAATTAATATCACATTTCAATAATAATTCCATACAATACTTTTATATGCATTTGCAGATCTCTGGCCTCTCTTTTTATGGAATGTTGGCTCTGTTCATGTATCTTTTCTTGGTAGTTGTAAATAAAAATTAAATTTTCAAGTTACAACTACAAAAATATATACAATCATTAAAAGGAAAAAAAAATCATTACTATACCTTAGTTTAATCGAAGAAATCACAGTCGAAAAACTTCAACCTTCCATCCATCAGCATTAAAAACACATCATAATTCATTGTGTACGAAAAAATGATCCACAGTGCACTCAACACTCGTGAAAACAATTCAACCGTAAGTCCTCTGATTTGTCTCCAACTGATTTACGAACCAGTACACATCATGCCAACAAAATAACTCTGAAATGCAGAAGATATCCGAAATTCAAAATAAAGAAACGTGATTCACAAAAAAGAAAGTAATACAAATGTTTTTTGGAATTATCAATCGGAGGAAGTGCAAACATTTCAAAAGAAAGAAAATGAAAAACCTGAAATTAGCGGCAGAAGAACTACATGCGTTTCGAAACTTTCTTCGCTTAAATAAAGTTTTTTGCACTTTGAAACAGCCAAAGAAGTACAAAGAGAGAAGCGGCGTGAAGGAAGAGGAATATAATCTCTCATCTAACCTAACCTTCACTTGTTTATAAGTGAGATTGTCGGACAATTTGTCTTTTTTTTTTTAAGTCAATAAATAAGGAGTACCATAATATAAGCCCAAACTAAAACAACTTTTAAAGAATAATTAAATAGCTAATTAATTTGAAATTAGGATTAGATAATACCTTAAAATGGTGCTCAGTTCAATTTTTCTTTTTGAACAGCTCAGTTCAATTCAATTACAATAAAAATTAATTTATTTCTCAATAAATATATTAGACTAAAGTGTAAATTTGGTCTGATACCTTTTGTTTAGTTTCCAATTTAGTCTCTTATATTTTTTGTTGCACTTTTGGCCAATATTTTTGGGTTAGGTCCCAATTTAGTCTCATATCTTTTTTTGTTGTAGATTTGGTCTCATATCTTTGGATTAAATTATAGAATTAGTCTTATATCTTTGAGTCAGGTTTATAAGTGATCTCATATCTTTACAAAATGATCAACCATTAGTTGATTCTTTTATAAAAATATGAGACTAATTATGCAACTTGATTAAAAGATATAGGACCAAAAATGATATGGACCAAAATTGAAACTTATTGTAAAGATATAGGACCAAAATCGCAACAAAAAAAGATACAAGACCAAATTAAAAATTGAGCAAAAATTATAAAACCAAATTTAGGTGAAATTAAATACTAAACATTAAATAGCAAAAAAATACTCATCGCTATATTGAAAATGTATGTATTAAATATAAATTTAAAATTTTACTTTTGGTTCATAAACTTAATTAATCTTCAATTTACTTGAAAATTTATTATTCAACGATATAAAAATTATAGGTTAAAGTGCATTTTTGGTTTCATAACTTTGGTAAAGGTTCCAATTTGGTCCTATAACAGTTTTGTTGCAATTTTGGTCCCATAACTTTTCAAAATGTCTCACCATTGGTCTCAAGCTGATTTCCATCCATTATTTGCCGTTAAAGATGATTTGACATATTGAGTTGGATGATGACATGACAAATATAGGTGAAGAAGTTATGGGATGAATGGAAATCAGCTTGGGACCAATGGTGGGACAGTTTCAGAAGTTACGAGACCAACATTGCAACAAAAAAGTTATGGGACCAAATTGAGACCTTTGCCAAAGTTATGAGACCAAAAGTATACTTTAGCCAAAATTATATTATTCAACAATATGGACAAATATAAATTAGGTTCACTACTTATATTGTATGAATGAAAAAATAGGTAGATTAAGGAGGAGAAGGGGGAGAGAGGGAGAGAGGGAGAGAGGTTTAGGATGTCTTTCCCTTATTTAGAAAGCTGATGATTGAGGAAAAGAAAATGCTCTCATCCCCTCCTTCCTTCACAAATTTTAAATACCTAAAATTAGAGTATTTTGAAGGAGGGATTATTTTCCCAAATAAAGAGTTCAAGGTTTTTTAATATATATATATATAAAAAAAACAAAAACAAAGAGTTCAAGGAGATTAACCTCCCCTCCCTTTTCCTCCCATCCCCCTCCAATTATCCAAACAAGTCTTTAGTTTTCTAGTCCCGTACAAGACAAGAAGAAGAATTAAAAACCACCACCACATTATAAGAGATAACCTTTTCAATAGATAAAAGGCAAAAGACCCTTTTGTGCCCTTAACATTTGGGGTCAGTTTCAGTTATGCCCCTAATATTTATTTTGTGTCAATTATGCCCCAAATGTGAAACGATGGTGTCAATTATACCCTAACCTCAATTTTTTTGGGCCAAAGTCCTATTTTGGTCCATCAAGTTTGTTCAAAGTTCCGTTTTGGTGTCTCAAGTTTCCGGCGAGATACACGGCAGCCCCGACGACGACGAAAACTCATAATCCAAGGTTTTTTTAACCTTCTGAGTTCAATGGAGGACTTCATTTTGCGAACAAATGACCAAAATTTTGATTTTCGGTGATTGTGTAATTTTTCGACGGCTTGCCAATCATTTTTTCGCAAAATGGACGTCGTCATTGAACTCAAGAGGTCAAAAAACCTTGGACAAGGAGTTTTCGTAGTTGTCGGGGCTGCCGTGTATCTCGCCGGAAAGTTCGTCAGAGACTTGAGGGTGCAAAACAAAACTTTGAGTAAACTTGAGGCACCAAAATAGGACTTTGACCCAAAAAATTTGTAGTTAGGGTATAGTTGACACCAACTCACGTTGGAGGCATCACTAACACAAAACAAACTTTAGGGGTATAACTAAAACTGACCCCAAACGTTAGGGGCACGAAAGGGTCTTTTGCCTAGATAAAAAGATGAGTAAACTAGCAATTTGATCCCTGAAAGATCACCAAGCTGACAACTCAATCCTTGAAAGATTCAAAATGTACAGTTTAGTCCCTGAAAGATCAAAATGGTATACTAATTAGTCCTTTTTATTGACTAAATAGTATATCGTTTTAATTTTTCAAGGACTAAAAAATATACAATTTTAATCTTTCAGGGACTAAGTTATACATTTCAATCTTTCAGGGACTGAGTTATCAACTCAATGATCTTTCAAAGATCAAATTGTTAGTTTACCCGATAAAAAGATTATACTTAAAAAATGGTGCGAAAAAAACATCTTTTAATAACAACTTGTCATAGAGTTTTACCATCCCAATTTCAAAAAACATCTTTTAAGACCCATGAGACAGTTCTATTTTGGCGGTGTCTGCAACTTCATTAAAGTAAGCAAAGTTGAAATTGTAACTTCAAAACCATAAATAAAATTTGACAATAGTAAGAATATGGTCCCAGAATTGACGGCCATATTAAAAATATATCATTTTTCATGTATTTATATAGTTCAAACAATATATATATATACGTTCCAGTAGGCTGTTAGATTGACTTGCTATTTATTGTTTTTGAGATTTGCAGGCTATGACAGTAAGTGAAGTGTTTTTTTGGAATAAAATAAGATTTGATCAAATTTAACCCTTTATTGACAGTACGGGTGCGTTTAGTTTTCCCTTTATCTCCCTTTATTTCTCTTTTATCTCCCAATACTCCTTTAATACTAGAGCTACAGTAAAAAATCTTGTTTGTTTCACAGTTATTTTCCCCTCCTTTATTTTTTTTCCCCTCCTTTATTTTTCTCCTTTATCTCTCCTTTATCTCTCATTTAACTTCTCAAATTACTAACATATCCCTACTCAACTACCTATAATTACTTACTTTTTACTATAAAATAATAAAATATTCAAAGGATATATTTGTAAATTGTATAGTAAAATATTTTTATTTATTACCCTTACAACTTTCTCTCTCCATTCATCTTTTCTTACTATTTTCTTTTTTTTTCTTACTCACACCTCTCTCTCTTATATTATATTATATTATATTATATATATAATTTATATTAATTTACTTAAAAAATAATTTTAGTCTTTGAAATTATACCAACTCAATAAGTCAATACTTGAGTCATCAAAATATATAATTTTTGATATGTTGGTATCCCTTCCTCTATTTTTTCAATTATTTTAATAATATTTTTTAGAGTCAAAATTTAAAATAAAATAATTAAGTCCATGTTATTTACATTTTAATTCATGAAATAAAATATATAATCAAGACCCAAAAAATATAAATTTTGGTCCCTCTTGCAGTATATATATGAATAATATTTTTTGTGATGTAAAAATTTATGAACATATTTAAAAAACAGTAATGGGAAAAAATATATAATTCATTCCCCAAAACTTTACAATTTGGTTCTTCTTCCAGTATATATATAAGTAATATTTTTTGTAGTGTAAAAATATAAAAACAAAATTCAAACCACAGGGTCAATTGGTAATTTTTGAGGGACCTATTTGTATATGTATCCAAAACTTTAAAGTTCTCATTTTAGTCCCTAAATAATATGTATCCAGGGACCTATTTGTACTTTTTTGAAAAAATTTTGGGTCAATTGGTAATTTTTGTAAATTTGTTATGGTTAAAATTACAAAATAGCTCCAAAGGGTACCAAAGTGTCAGGTTTCAAACCACACGGTACCAAATTGAAATAGGGTCAAACCACATGGTACCACCGTGTAATTTACCCAAAAAAGAGACATATTGGTCCATCATTCAGTATATGGCTAATATTTTTTGTTCTGCAACTACTGAAGAAGAAAATTTTGAAAAATACATAATTCATACCCTAGAAAATATACATTTTGGTCCCTCCTATATTATATACATGGGTAATATTTTTTGTAGTATCAAAATTTTAAAATAAAATTAAAAGACGGTAAACAGGAAAAATATATAGTCTAGTCCCCAAAATTTTACAATTCACTACTCAAAAATTACATTTTGGTCCCACATTCACATCTTCATCCTCCTTTATCTTACCACTCCAAAAATCTCCTTTATTAACGACCTCCTTTAGCACAAATTTCGAGGCAATCATTACTCATACTACTTTTTTAACACCAAAACCCAAAAAAAAATAACCACTCCTTTATCCTCCTTTATTTTTACCATTTTTACCCCTATACAAATTTAAAATACCAATACAATTATTTCAACCCACCACAATCATTACATACCCTTTAAAATAATTTCACATCATAATTTCTCCTTTATCTCTCATTTTCCTAAACAACATTTATTAAAAACCTTCTTTATAACACAAATTTTTTATCTCTCCTTTATTACCTCCCCCATTCCTTTATCCTCCTTTAACTTAACCTCCCCATCCAAACACTGTTAGGAATTGTGCCCTAGGGCCAATCCTCTTTTATAT